>PVJD01004011.1:0-147594 GCA_004026545.1 Mormoops blainvillei | reverse complement strand
ACCCTCATCAAAGAAGAAAATTTCAACAACCCAGAAGTGGATAAAGGAACAGATGAAAGTCCCTCTTCATTCTCCTCTGTCCCATGGCCCTCCTGTCCCACCTGTAGGTCATATATGAAGCTAGGGGGATACATGTGGTGGTTTCTTTGTTTTGCACAGGGATAGTTCTACTCTTAGTCACACCGTTAGTCATTTGGTGTGTATCCTTCTAAAGTTTTTTCAGTGCACATGAAAGGAAAATAGACTATTGTAAAAGAAAAACTTATTGCCACATGTTACCACTCTTGAAAATCTTCGAAAGATGAAAGGAGGAGATGGTCCTATACTCAGGACTGCTTGTGTCCTGCATTCTCCTGAGACTCCATACCTAATTCAATGAACTCAGATTGACATGTGGCCAGTGGCTATCACATGGGACAGGTCTAGAGAAAGCCATCTTTCTTCAAAGAAGACCCATTTCTCCAAAACGGAAGGAATTTGACTAATGTCCCCCCCGCTTCTTCTGCCTGGGTCTCCTCAGTAATCCAGCCCTGATCCATTGAATAACTTGAACTCTGAAAACTACAACCTTTAGACATAGGTGATACATTTTTAAAATGCCCCAATCATTGGAAGTCAGGATCGAGAGGGAGAATTGGATTAGTCACTAGTTACTGTTTTCCTCTTGGAATAAAGTCAATCTGAACTCTATGGAACAGTAAATTGAGAAATCGACAGAGTCTATTCCTTTGCCTTTATGCAGTCAGCCTCTCAAACAAATCCTATTAGATGTTCATGTGTTTGTTGCTGAGAGGCCTTCAAAGAAGGGAGTCCGAAGCCTGCCTCTGTACCCCAGGCCGACATTTAATGGACCTCACTCTAAATTACTCAAGGCATTTAGATGCTTGTCTTCTTCCTGGTACACACTGTGGAGTGGTCATTGTCTTTCTTCTTAGACTGTGATTTAGAAAAACGTCACTCACTTTCCTATTTGTTTTCTGAGATTCTAGCATTAGATCCTTGATCATCATAATTAGCTGTGAACAGCCTGCTTTGCCCTAAGGGGTAGGGAGCAAATAGCTGGAAAGGGTGAAGGTGTTGCTGTTGGAGACAGGGGCAGTAGGAGGACCTGTCTGGGGAACCAGAGAGGGGGAGATCTGTAAAGAGCCAAACACGGACTCACTCACAGATTCAAAAGTGGGAAGATATCTTCTTTTCTTCTACCTCTTCTCAGATTGTTTGTGTGATCAGAGGATACTATTTGCACACAAGATCGTTTTGAAACTTCTAAGCATCTTTGAGTCGGCAATTGTATTTGAAGCTATTACATATGTATGGCAGTGTCTTTGTTTCCCAAGATGACAATGAAAAATGAAAAAGATCTTTTTTTCTGATTAAAAAATTCGAGCTCGTTATTTAAAAAAGTACAGAAAATGTAAAGAAGAAAATAAAAATCATCAAAACTTCCACTCTGACATGTCAATAACTTTTTTGTGACTATAATTTCAGACTTCTTTTCTGCGTGTGTGTGTGTATCAATCATATGGGTTCAGAATATAGTCCAAATGGTGCCTTTCCCTTGGAATTCCATTTCAGGACAAACAGGGCCATCTCAGGTGGGCACCTGGTCCCCAGCACCTCCTCTGGTCAGCCTTTTCTCTTCTCTGCCTCCCCACACAATCCCCACAGTTCTTTCCTAGCCCCTGTTCATTCTGCAAAGGCCCAGCTCTGTTCTCGGGGTTCAGGGCCTTCTCCTGCCTCATCCTGAAAGAGCCCACGGGCTCGGGGCTACACAGAGAGATCAGCTGTGAGGGCCAACACTCACTACCAAGTTCACCTGTTCTCGTTCTGTGACATGCACCATTGACATCTTGATAGGAATTGTGTTGAATCTATAGATTGTTTTGGGAAGTTTGGACATTTTAATGATGCTAATTCTTCATATCAGTGAACATGCTGTATACTTCCACTTATTTTTGTCTTCTTCAGTTTCTTTCTTCAGCGTCTTATAATTTTCTGAGTACAGGTCTTTTATATCCTTGGTTAAATTTATTCCTAGGGTTGTTTTTTTTTTTTTTTGATGCAATTGTAAATGGAATTGTTTTCTTAGTTCTCCTTTCTGATTGTTCATTATTGATGTATAGAAATGCAACTGATTTCTGGATTTTTTTTGTATCTTTCTATTTTACTGAATTCCTATCTGTTCTAGTAGTTTTTTGGTGGAATGTTTAGGGTTCTCTTTATACAGGATCATGTCATCTGCAAATAATCAGTTTTACTTCTTCCTTTCCAATTTGGATGCCTTTTATTTTTTCTTCTTGTCTGATTGCTATGGTTAGGACTTTCAGAACTATGTTGAATAAGAGTGATGAAAGCAGACATCCCTGCCTTTTCCCCATCTTAAGGGAAACACTTTTAGTTTTCACCCATTGAGTATGATGTTGGCTGTGGGTTTGTCATATATGCCCTTTATTATGTTAGGGTGTATTCCCTGTATTCCCACTTTGTTGAGAGTTTTTATCGTAAATGGGTGCTGGATTTTATCAAATGCTTTTCTGTACCTATTGATATAATTATGTGATTTTTATCCTTAATTTTGTTTATGTGGTATATCATGTTTATTGATTTGAGGATATCATATAACATTTTATCTCCAGAATAAATCCCATTTGATCATGATGTATGATCTTTTGAATGTATTTCTGGATCTGGTTGGCTAATATTTTACTCAGGAGTTTAGTATCTATGTTCATCAGGGATATTGGCCTATAATTTTCTTTCTTTGCAGTGTCTTTATTAGGGTTTGGAATTAGAATAATGCTGGCCTTGTAAAATGAACTTGGGAGTCTTCCCTCCTCTTAATTATTTGGAATACTTTGAGAAGGATAGGTGTTAGTTCCTCTTTGAATGGTTGGTAAAATTAGCCTGTGAAGTCATCCAATCCAGGGCTTTTGTTGGAAGGTTTTTGTTTGTTTGTTTGTTTTTATTACTGCTCCAATTTCATTAGTTGTAATCTCCCTATTCATATTTTCTGATTCTTCCTGATTTTGTTTTGGAAGATTGAATGCAAAAGGAATTTATCCATTTTGTCCAGGTTTTCCAATTTGTTGGCTTAGAGTTGCTTGTAATATTTTCTTACAATCCTTTGTATTTCTTTGGTGCCAGTTATTACTTCACCTCTTTCATTTCTGATTTTTATTTATTTGGGTCCTCTCTTTTTTTCTTGCTGAGTCAGATTAAAGATTTGCCAGTCTTGTTTATCTTTTCAAAAACAAGCTCCTGGTTTCATTGATCTTTGGTATTGTTTTTCTAGACTCTGTTTTGTTTACTTATGCTCTGATCTTTATAATTTCCTTTCTTTTAGTCACTTTGGGGTTTTTGGTGTTCTTTTTTTTTTTTTAAGATTTTAATTATTTATTTTTTGAGGGGGGGGGAAGGAGGGAGGAAGAGAGGGAGAGAAACATCAATATGTGGTTGCCCCTTGAGCACCCCCTACTGGGGACCTGGCCCATAACCTAGGTATGTGCCCTGACTGGAAATCGAACTGGTGACATTTCAGTTCACAGACCAGTGCGCAATCCAGTGAGCACACCAGCCAGGACTGTTGTTCTTTTTCTAGTTCCTTTAAGTATATAGTTAGATTATTTGAGATATTTCTTATTTCTTGACATAGGTCTGTGCTGCTATGAATTTCCTTCTTAGAACTTCTTTCTCTGTGTCCAGGAGATTTGGAGTTGTTGTGTTCTAATTTTTATTTGTTTCAAGGTATCTTTCTTGATTTCATTGTTAACCTATTCATTGTTTAGTAACATGCTATTTAGCCTCCATGTCTTTGTGTGTTTTTCAGTTTTTTCTCATGATTGATTTCTAGTTTCATACTATTATGGTGAGAGAAGATGCTTGATAGGATTTCAGTCTCCTTAAATTTATGGAGACTTGTTTTGTGTCCTAACATGTGGTCTATCCTAGAAAATGTTCCATGTGCACTTGCAAAGAATTCATGTCCTGTTTCCTTTAGGTGAAATGCTCTGAAGGTACCAATTGGTTCCATCTGATCTAAGGTATCATTTAAGGTTGTTCTTTTCTTCTTGACTTTCTGTCTGGAAGATCTATTCATTGGTGTCAATGAGGTGTTAAAATCTCCTACTAAGACTATATTATTGTCCATCTTTCAATCTGAGGTGGGTTTCTTGTAGACAGCACATATAGGGGTATTTTCTTAGCCATTCAGCTACCCTATGTGTTTTAATTGGAATATTTAAGCCATTTATATTTAAAGTGATTATTGATAAGTACATATTTGTTACCATTTTTTTCTTTTAACTGTGTTACTCTGTTTCTTCTTCTCCTCCTCCTCCTTCTTCTTCCTCTTACTCTCCTTTTTCTCCTTCTCCTCCTTCTCCTTCTTCTTCTTTGTTATCATCATCGTCGTCATCTTCTAGTTATACTGGTTTGGTGGTAAAGAACTCCTTTAGATTTTTTTCTTGTCTATAAAACTCTTTATTTGTACTTCAATTTTAAATGATAGCTTGCTAGGCAAAGTAGTCTTGGTTATAGGTTTTTACTTTTCATCACTTTGAATATTGCATGCCAATCCTTTCTGGCCTGAAAAGCTACTGTCGAGAAATCAGCTGACAGTTTCATGGGAGCTCCCTTGTAGGCACAACTGTCTTTCTCTTGCTGCTTTTAAGATTCTCTTTGTCTTTTTCCTTTGCCATTTTAATTATGATGTATCTTGGTATGGGCCTCTTTGGGTTTATCTTGTTTGGGACCCTCTGCGCTTCCTAGACTTGTTTTTTTCTTTCATCATGTTAGGGGAATCTTCAGTCATTATTTCTTCAAATAGGTTCTCAAAGAGTAATATTACTAAGTTTTGCAGGTGATAATGTAATTTACATAACACACTTGAACACATGATGTTTGGTTCAGAGAAGGCTCCATGTTATTCCATACTTTTTCTTTCATCTTCCCAATCAAAGTGTAAATCCTAATGAGAATAAGAAATGGGAGAACTCAGCACATTATTCTTCTACACAGTCTCTTGACTCTGTGGCAAGTTGTTTTTTCTTTGGGCCTCAGTTTCCTCACTTGGAAAATCAGTGATTATCTGAAAGATGCTTTCCAGATCTCAGAATCTTTTATGTCAATATTCTACAGGATCTAGAACAGCACTGGAACAATGATGGCACACAATAAATACTCGTTGATTGAAACAGGGACAAGGTAACAAGATGCTCGTTTTGAAAGCTGTTCCATGAGCCAGAACAAAGTATTCTCACAAAGGATGGGAGGAGTGAGAGACTACTATAAGGTTTTAGGAGAACTTAAATCGACAGTGGGGGATCCCCCAAAGCACAACTTGGCTAGACTACCACAGGTTAGAAATAGCAAAAAATTGCACGATTTTGTAGGAACCAGATTAAAAATGCTAATAGAAAGAGACATTTCACTTTCAAGAGACATAAAGCAAGAGGCAAGAACCAGCTGTTGCTCAGAGTGAAATAATACAGAAAATCAACTGGCTCTACATGTCTTTTCCCTACAAAAGATCTGTTCTTATTGGAGATGTCTAAAAGTAGGACAAAGGGTTATCACTCCTACGAGCAGACAAAGCGCTCCAATATTTCCATAATAGTTCTCTTCCCAGGCTCTGCCTTCTCCCTTAATTACCCTCACATGGCTGGTTGCATCATCCCCTCCCATGTTTTATCTCCTTACCAGCAAAGGGAAAGAGGTCTTTGGGTATAACAATGCATCCAAGTCTCCTATGGATGCCATGAAGAAGCCTTCAGCTGTAAGGATGCACCCTGCTCCTCCCAGGCTGCATTGAGTGGAACCAGTTCTCTGGAGAGGAAACAGAGAAAAACAAAAACAAAAACAAACAAACAAACAAAAAAACCAAAAATACTGGAGAGAGAAGGGACAAAACAGAGATACTGATATGGTCATACCAGACACTAGAGTATTTCCGACTATGGCTGACACTGCTGGTCATCTCCTATCATCTATTCCCCTCTTCTGAATAGAAATTTTAAGCCAGATGCATGGAAGTTCCACTAAGGAATCTATTTCCCAAGTTGCTTTGTGAATAGGTAGGCCTTAGCACTAGGATTTGGCCAATGGAATTTGAATGGAAGTGATGTGTGTAAATTTCTTGCTATTCCCATAAAGAAGGAATTATTCCCTCCCATTTTTTTCTTCTCTGCTTTCTGACTGGAATGTGAATATTATGGTGGGAGCTATAGCAGCTATGTTGGGCCATGTTATAGACTAAACTGCATCCACCCAAAATATATAAGTTGAATCCCTAGCCTTCAGTGGGGCTGTATTTGGAGATAGGACCTTTAAGGAGGTAATTAAGGTTTAATGAGGTCATAGAATGAGGTCCTAATCCAATAGGGCTAGTGCCATTCTAAGAAGAGGAAGGGACCTCAGGGGCAGACACACTCAGAAGGAAGTTTATGTGAGGACACAGAGGTTATCTGCAAGTCAGGAAGAAAGGCCTCATCAGAAACCAACCCTGCTGGCACCTTGATATTGGACTTCTAGTTCCTAGAACTGTGAGAATATTAATTTCTGTTGTTTACACCAAACAGTCTGTGGTATTTGGTTATGGCAGCCTGAGCAGACTAAGACAGGCCATGAGATGAAAGTCATATGTTGAGGATGGCCCGACAATAAGGTTAGACAGAGGCAGGGCTTGTGGTGGCTGTGAAGTTGCCATTCCAGTCCTGGACCACCTTCCTGAGCTTCTGTATCAGAGAGCACAAACTTCTATGAAATCACTGTTATTTGGGGTCTTTATTAAAGTATCAAACTTGTATCGAACCCAATATAGCAACCCTTCTGGGTGCAAAAGGGTTGGTGGTCAAAAGTGAAACGTCCCTATGTTGCGTGTTTATAATAAGTTATAATGTTTAACTTAACTGTATGGTAACTGTAATTAAAATTTATCCATAGAGAAGAAAATCATTTTCAAATATGTCTTTTTTTAAAAATTTGCATCCTGGTTAAGATTCCTAACTGGATATTGATTGGAAGCAATGATTTAAACCAAGATGATTTCCACTAAATGTATGTTCCCCAAACACTGTGCCTAAAGGGGCATTCTAGTCATTCTTTGTAGCTACTCTGCTCCACCATTTTTCATTAGACACAGAAGAAATGGCATTGGGGATTCAGAATGTCTCCCTAGAAAAGGGACAGGTACGTACCCTGCCTGTGATACTTTTGATTCGTAGGCTCATGTACTGTCAAGAAATTGAGCAGATAAATGAAAATTATAATCTACCACTGTTATCATCAGAAATGTCGAAAAAAAGAATTTGTTGTTATGGAAAGGATTTTGTGCTGAGCTTAAACTCATTCTACTCCTTGTTTATCATTGTTAAAGAACTCAGAGTTTAAATCAGTTCATCTTTTCACTTAGACCGTGTGAACACAGACTCTAAAAGCTATTCCTTAGACTTTCTTAAAAGCAACAAAGTTAATATCCTTGAAATGATTTTGCAAAGTAGACAGAAGGGATATGCTGAGATAATTTGAGGGTAAGGAAACATCTCCTATATCATGATTCTGAAGAATGGCTTGGCAGACTGTGAAATATTTATACAGCGCACATGTGTGTATACATAATACACTTACAGACTCGGTATGCTATTTGTCTTCCACCTTTCAAAAGTCCTCTTCAGAACTGGGGCTACCTCTGCACTTGCTTATTTCCTGTGACATTTGCTGTTTCTCTGCATCTGGCCCCATGTCTTTCCTCTCAGTTTACAATAACCATCCCACCCGCTAAGGCTATATGGACAGACCACCACCCCCCTTCCCCAATGTTAATACTGCTCTTAGAATGGATGGCAGTGTCATTACTGAGTATTTTAAGGATTTACAAAATCAAGTTTAAACGTTCAATTTGTCAGTCTTGTAGTGTGGGAACCTGACCTCTGATACACAGGTCATCTCCTATCTGTCCATTGCAGAGAAGCTCCTTTTCTTCAACTTTTTTAAAGCCTACAGTTATTGAGCATCTATTATGTATGCCAGATGTGGTAGTAGTTCCTTTTCCAGACACTGGCTCAATGAATATTCAGGGAGCAGACTCTGCTGACATTGTCTATCCAATATCACGCATTCCCTCCTTCCTTACTAACAGAACCTGGATTTCCCACCTTCCCTTGCTGCTGGAGGGAACCAGCTGGCCAGTGGACATAAGTAGAAGTGTACTGATGGAGAGGGCTGATTCTGGAAGTGCATTTGCTTTCCTGATAAAGGTGACAGAGGGATCTGGCTGAAACCTAGATGTGATTGCTGGAGCTGCGGCAACTGTCTTGCAGTGGAGAAGATGCCAGCCCTAAAATCATTGAGTTGCTAAAACTATGTGAACAACTGTCAACCTCTAGATTTCAGGTTATGTAAACAACAACAACAACAACAACAACAACAAAAGAAATGTCCTTGTTTAAGCCTCTGTAGTCAAGTTTTTGGTTATGCACAGTAATGTCATCCTAGTTGGTACCGATACCGATGATACCGATGTTGGTGTTCAATCTCTGCAGTTTTTCCTTCTTTTCTTCACCTTTACTGTATTGTCCTCTCAGCTCTGAATATCATGATTCCTTTTCCATCCAGCGTTTCTGACTTCATTTCCTTTTAGATTTTTTCCCTCTGTCTCTGTTTCTTCCTGGAGTCCATGAAGAACTGTCCATCTGCTGTACAATAAGATCTGACTCGGTCCAGGGGAACCAGTGACAAGACTGGTTTCATCATGGCTGTCCCTTCCTAAATTACTCTGACCTTGACACACACACACCTCCTACAAGGTTGTGAGAAAATAAGAGCATAGAGTTGGTCTTAGGTCTTTGAAAAATATTCAGTACAGCGGAGTGATTTCCATATGTGCCCTCACAACATTGCTGCTGGTTGCCTACCCTATTGTTCCTCCTTTATTCCTCCCTGCTAGCAGAACCCTGATATTTTTCAATCCACAGGTAGAACTGTTTGTGCTTGTAGAATAAAGGAACCCCCACCTACTACCCCTGCCATCAATCACAGGGGTGACTTATAACTGTTCAGAGGATCATTCTAATTCTATCCCTCCGTGACTGTGAATGGTAATTTCCCCATTTGTTCATGAAGTTTCCACCAGTTCCTTTAACATATTAATCAAAGTTATTTTAAAGACATGTTATGCTCATTCCAGCATCTCCGAGCTGGTTCTGTTAATTTATTTATCTCTGAGCAGTGGGTCTTTTTTCCCCTTGCTTTTTTGTGTCTTGTAATTTTTTACTGAATGCCAGGCGTGATGTTAGACATGGAGGTAAATAACATTTATTCTCCGAAGTGGGCATGCCTCCTCCTTTGTCAGGCCGTTAGCATGGGAGAACTGAGTCAATCCTCTCAGGAGCTGGGCCAGGCTGGGGTTTTATTGCTGCTACCATTGCCTTCAGGGCACCACAGGCTTCAGGTTTCCCCAACGGTGACACTGTCTTTACCTTTCACTGAGCGGGAGGCCTTGGGTACGAGAATAATCTCTCTGTTTCTGTTTCACCCGCTGCTTCCAGCAGCGCTGCATGCTGGCACGTGGAGGCTCTCTGACCCTGCTGTTGGTGCTCCCACAGTGGACTCTTAGGGCTGGTTACACAGTGCGAGGCCCCTGATTGGGGGGCAGCAGGGGATTCCCGATTCTCCTGGTCCAGCCTTGGTCTCAGGCCGGGACTGCGCACTTGGCCTTGGGGGAAGGGCCTGCCAGCATTATTTTTCTTCTCCACCCCGCCCCTTACCCCCAAGGCCGCAAAACTCTGTCTCACACTGGCGGGCACTGTAGGGCAGGAGAGATTTCCTGGCCCTTTCCCAGCAGTCACAGAACTCTGCTTTGTGCTGGTGCAAGATCCTGCGACCAAGAGTCTTCTTGCCCCTCCTCTGGGGCAGGAGGGTTTTGCCTCTCTCCTTCCCCCAGAAGCAGTGAAGCTTTGCCTGGCCTCTGGGGCCAGGAGTAAGGCTTTATATCCCTCCTTCAAAGGCAGAGGGGGTTTCCTTCTACCTCTGTCCCAGGAGCTCTGGTGTGAGATGTTTTCATGCATTTCTCTCGGTGGCGGGAGACTTTTGCTTCGTATGACAGAAAGGCTGGGGGAAGCATGCAGGGGTTTTTACCTATTTTCCACTGGCATCTACTCATTTCCTATTCACCTGGGCCAATGAGAAATGCTCACGTTGGTCTCCTACCCTGCCCTCAACTGTTGGGAACACGTTTTAGAGGCCCATGGAGAACGCCCGTGGCGTCTACACCTCCCAGTTATGGTACGCTGGTACGCCGGCCCACAGCAGGCCTTTAGGAATTTGCTGAAGTTTCAGCGAGTTTCTTCTTACTCACTTTTATGGCAGCCCCCTCTTCTCCCTGTGTCTCCCCCAAAGTGAAACAGTCTGTGTATCTTGTTTCTCCTGGGAGAATCTTGTCACTTTTCGGAATTCCATTGCTTTGGTTTGCTTTCAGAACCTCAGCTCTCTGATGGGCTTACGAGACATTATGATTCCGTAGATTATCCAGATTTTTCTCGTTGTTAGGATGGGAGCCTGTGCTTGTGTGGTTTTTCTATATCCTAATGAGAAACGGAACTCCGAGAAATCTTATGGGTTTTAGATTTCAAATCTGCCCCAAATCTGGCCACCTGTCCCCATTGTTACCACTCGCACTCTGGTCTCATCTGTCATCATCTTCTGTTCATATTATTACAAAAGCCTTCTAACCAGAATGTCTGCTTTATCCTTGCATTTCATGTGGTCTTTTCTGAACAGGTCAGCCAGCCTGATCCTTTTTAAACATAAATCAGATCATGACACTTCTTTGCTCAAATCACTCAAGAGGTTTCCCACCTAAGATAAAAATCAAAGTCCTTTAAATGCCCTTCAAGTCTTTACATGATCTATCCTCATTTCCTACCAATCTCTCCCTTGCTTACTCAGGCCCCGTTGCCTTGGCCTCCTTGCTGTAGCTTGAACATGTCAAGCATATTCTAGCTTTCTGGCTTTGCAATGGCTGTTCCCTCTTTCTGGACATCTCTTCCCTTAGGTATCTGCACAATCATCCCCTTGTCTCCTTCAAGTCTATGCTCAAAGGACCGCCCTGACAAACTGTTTAAATTCCTTCCCACTCCCTCCCCACAACGCCAACTCTTTCTTACTCTGATCTACTTTTTCTTTTTCCTCATCACACTTACCACTTTCTAACATACTATGCAACTTACTTATTTATTAAGTCACTTTGTTTATTTTCTATCTTGTTCTGCTGCATTGTGAACCTTAAAAGTAGAGGGCTTTTTTTTATCTGTTTGTCTTCTGATACATCCTAAGTGCCTAGAACCGCATCTGGCAGAGGTCGTAGTAGGTGCTCATACAGATATTTGTTGGGTAAATGAACTCATGTTGGCATTCTCCAGGGATTGGGTTATCGAAGGTGGTCTGCAGATCCATCACGGGGACAGTGGGCGAGTACGTGTTGAGACTGCACAGCCTATGTTCTATAACACAACCCGGTACACAAAATTAAAATGTACATGCACCAGAGCATGCGCTCATTTTGCAAGCACACATACACACAGAAACATATTGAACACATCAGAACAGATGGTGGCGTGGAAGGGAGATAAAAGGAAAGAAGTGAGGGAGAAAGAAAAATGAGAAGGCAGGAAAAGAATTAAGGGGACTTTCCAAGGACAAATTATAATAATGTATTATGAAACAAGGAACATGAATTAATTCAACACTAGGCATGAGAGCTGTGCAAAAGTGCATCTCAGAACTCTTACTAATTCAAATTGCTCTTCCTCTCTATGAATTGGAACAGAGGGGGTTTGCTGTGATTTCACTCCTCAGGTGGGGAGCCTGGGGTTCAGGTTGTACGAACAAATACAGGAGTTAAGACTGTGAAGACTTAAGGCTGTGGGGGTCTGTGCCTCTTTCGTGGTGTGATGTCCGTTGCCTGTGACACAATGTAGTGATGCAGCTGTGTCAGCCAGCTCTGCAACTTATGCCTTCAAGTCCCTTCCCTAAGGCAGATAAGTTTTCTGTCCCTTCTATGAACTATTTCTCTCTCTCTCATATCTTCGACCAATAAAATATTTTCAAACCAAGGACAAACCTCTCACTCAACATTCTTTTTGGCGCTTCAGAACAATGATGGGCTTTTTGAGAGTTTATGAAGCTACCTACCTACATAAAACAATGACTAACTGAATAAAACAAAACCCAAAGTAAAGAGGCTCTGAATGGGAGGGGCTCGGCCCCAGGTGGTTTATATATTCTGGAGTTTCCTGCAGTAGAGCATCACATTTATCTGAACAGGAGGCACATAAGAATTTATTACGAAACTGCCCTACGCTGACCTGTATGGGACAAACATTTTGTTCCTAATAATACTGAGCAAGTCTTACCTCATCCAACTTTTTGAGTGTTGGTGTTTGACATTATTATTTTTTTATCTATCCAAACTCTAAAAAAATCATTGACCAGCTTTCATGAAGTGATTCCCCTGGGAGCGGAGGCTAGAGAAGCGAGGCAGGTCTTGGCTGCTTAGGAAATGACAGTGGGGCTGGGGCTGGGGCTGGGGCTGGGGCTGTAAAACCTGTATGTGAGCTTCGTTCCAGGTATGTCTGAGGGGTGGGAGATGCATCTGCGCTCTGAAAAAGAGACAGCCCCAAAGATCTTTGCAAGCGATGCTGGTGAAAGGGAATGCAATTTAATTAAAGAGACTGGGGTGAAAGTTCCCCAGCATTTCTCTCCCTCCTGTGCTGCTTACACAGCCAATCTTCCCCAGGTTTGCAGGATAAATGGGTCAGAAACATATGAATGATATTTCCCCAGAAGCTCAGATGTTTCTCCACTGTGGAGTAGAAACTGCTCTGGAAATACACCTCAGAGGTTACCGTGGGTCCTCAAACCTTCCAAACATATTTTGAGAAATTTTACTGATATTAAACACTAAGTCAACTTATTTGCATGAATAGGTTCTTAGCTCTAAAAATAAAAAATAATAAATGGTAGGTTGTAACCCTCCTAAAGGAATTTTCCTGGACTTAGCGGGACTGGCCAAGACCTGGGCACCTGCAGCCCAGGGGGAATTTCTAGGAACTCTAGGTTATTATTGGCAGCTTTTTCTTTCTGCGCTCATGACCCCTTCCCCTCCCTTGTTCTCCAGTAAGGGTATAACATGTGCAGCTTACCACAGAGGGAGAATTCCTAAAGAGAGAAGAGGGGAGAGGTCACTCATTCATTCAAAGCCATTTGTTCAGACATTCAGCTATTCATCTGACAGATGTGTGCCAGGCACTTTTCTAAATGCTGGTCATTTCACCTTCTGCGTGATGCAGACAATATCAGTTTGCTAGGGCCTCTGTAACAAAGTATCACAGGCACAGGACTTGAACAGCAGAAAGGTCTTGTCTCACAGTTCCGGAGGCTAAAAGTCC
This sequence comes from Mormoops blainvillei, assembly GCA_004026545.1. Classification (NCBI taxonomy): domain Eukaryota; kingdom Metazoa; phylum Chordata; class Mammalia; order Chiroptera; family Mormoopidae; genus Mormoops; species Mormoops blainvillei. The sequence continues at coordinate 134,152 of PVJD01004011.1, read as the reverse complement.
AGGATCAAGGTAGCAGCAGGGCTGGCCCCTCCTAAGGACAGTGAGATAGAATCTGTTCCATGCTTCTCGCATAGTTTCTGATGGCTTTCTGGTGACTTTGCATGTTCCTTGGCTTTTCAACATTACCCTGATCTCTGCCTTCACCTACACATGACATTCTCCCTGTGTGCATGTCTGTCTCTAAATTTCCCCTCTTTATAAGAACACCAGTTGTGTTGGATGGCCTCATTTTAACTTGATAATCTCTTTAAACACCCAATATCCAACTAAGGACACATTCTGAGGTACTGGGGTTAGGACACAATTTAACCCATAACGTGGGTGAAATGACAGCAGACTAGCTGCTTGTATCCCTCTCACCGACCCCTCTCAGCTACAGAGCTCCTTAAACAACCCTGCTCTCCTGCCCTGGGATTCTAGAGTCCCTAGTGATTCTTCAGGGAGCAGAAAATCTATCTTGGAGGCACACTGAACCTAGAGATCCCTTTAGTTGTTTCCTGAAAAAAAAAAAACATGATAAAGAACCTATATCCCAACCTGATTCAGAAAACATGGCGTCTCCATTCTCCCTCTAAGACCAGAGACAGAAGCGCATAGCTGGTGGCAGTATCACCTTAATACCTTGGGCTGGCATCATTTTTTTCCCCCTATATTAAGTAAAATGTGATTTGAATATAATTCTCTTTTTCTCTAATAAAAAAGATTTTCATAATTTTGCCTGGGAGAAAAAAGGTAAGTTAACAATATATAATATGTTACCTAAGAAACAGAAAACTCTTCTAAAATATTATTTTCAGATTTCTTCAGCCAGTGTTGAGCATTTATATTATACTCATAGACTCAGGGAATTTTAGAGCTGAAAATGCCTTCAGAAATCAGCTCATTGAACCTTTACATTTAACTAAGGAGCCTGTTCACTTAACTAAGGAGCGAAGGTTTACTTGAGGCATCAGCCAAGCTAATGCTCACCAGGCGCCCAGCACATGCCAGACACTGTCCATTGCTTCACTGGGTCTTCCGCGTGACTACTAAGTGGTGAAGCTGTGGTGCGGATGCTGGCACTGTGGCTCCAGAGCCAGGCTCTTAACCACTCTGCAGGAGTGAGTTAGTGGCAGAGGGTTTGTAGCCAGGCCCCCTGAACCTGGCCCAGCATTTTTCTCCTGTTCTATCCTGCTTCCTGTTCTCGCTTCCTCCATCCACACTATGCATACAATTGCTAGAACAATCTCTGAAAAGTACAAGTCAATCATAACACTTTTTCCTTACAGACTTGCAGTCTCTTGCCTACAAAACGGCAGTAGAAATCTCTCACCTGACATATTGAAGATCCAAGACAAAAATGTTCGGCCCTGTTTCTTAGAGTCCCTGGCGTGAACTACAAAACCCTTCAGCCAAACTTGACTACCAGCTCTTCTCTAAAACAAGGCTTGTCTCTTCTGCCCTTGTCCACACTGTTACCATAACTGGAATGCCCCCCAAGCCCTGCCCTCCTTTAGAAGAGCCTACGTTCTTCTATGCACTTTTTCTTGTTCTTCGAACAGATGTAATTTTTGGTGCCAGAGACTGCTGTTGCCCTCAGCATCCACCCTCCCTTTCTCATTTCAGAAATAGAGCCTCTGCATTTTAGCTGGACACCTCACTCCCTGGAAGAAGACATTCCAGCTTCCCTCATGACTTGGTGTAGCCGTGTGATTAGTTCTGATCAAGGGTCTGCGAGCAGAATCGAAGTGTGCAGTGACAGGTCACACCTCAGAGGACCCAGGGACCCTCTTCTCCTTCTCTCTCTTCCTACTGCCTGAACCGCAGACCCCGTGGACGTGGTGGGAGTGATGTGATATAGAACCATGAGATAAAGGTAACACCATAGTGGGTGACAGAGCCAAGGTTAGAAGGAACCTGGTCCCCACATGATGGAGCTGTCACGTTGGTCCTACACTGCCTGTACTCAGACCATTACGTGGGGGAAAAATATTCCCATCTTGTTTAAACCCCCATTGGCGTTGGTGATTCTTGTTGTCTGTGTTCCAGCAGCCCGACTGTGTGCTTAGGAGAGTGTTCTTCCTTCTCTGAGCACCTGTAACCCTTTGTGTTTTTCCCTAAGGTATTTTTTTCAGTTTATCACATAGCAGAGAAAATATGGGGCTTTAAGTTCGATAGCCCTGGTTTTGAATTGCAGCCCCACCACTTAGCTGGGTGACTCTTGGTTACTTCCTTAGCCTCTCTGGGCTTCCGTTTCCTTACCCAGAAACACTAGAGGCACTGATACATAGAGTAATTTTCCACTCTTCTGAGCTGCCTCTCTAGGGTGATTTTCATCAGGCTATGGAGACCTAGTGAGTCACTCTCCTCCACTATAGGAAAATACCAACCACAGAAACCAAGACGCTCACATCTGCTCCTCAGGCAGCCTCTCCCACGAAGCACTTTGGAAATGCTGACACACTCTCCAGCTCTCCCTTTGCTACAATCTGGGCGGACCATTGCCCCTCTGTTTGTAGATGCAAGGCTATGATTCACCCTTCCTCTAGCCAACTCCTTGCATAAAGAAATTATTATAATTCCAAGTTCACAGCTCATTCCTCATGCACCCATGGATGCTTAGAGTTACAAAGCTCTTGAAGATCATGTGGTCCAATTCTTCTCTATCAGATCCGTGGGGCCCTCCACACTCCTCCACAGCCCGCCTCGTCCTTGGTCACCTTGCCTCTGCTGAGTGGTCCCCACCTGGTCACATGGCAGCTTGTTCTATCTTTCAACATCACAATCACCATAAAGCTCTTTTTGATATTTTTATTCTGTCCCATTTCTGGAAGGCTGATCACTTAGGAATTTTAATTCCCAACACAGGATGGAATAACACAGGGGCTGTGCCCTGCCAAAAGCTAATCTAATTCCTTATATACATCCTTGGCAGTGTCAGTTTGGGGTGGGGGACTTGCTACAATTCCTTTCTCTTCTATCTCACATGTGGCCGGTGGTTCCCAATGTTTTTGATGAAGTACCTCTGTCAGTAAATAATTTTTGAGCATGCATCTCCCAACACACACATATTTCTTATGTAATAACATATGTATTATTGTGTTAACATATTATACAATTAATAAGACACATATAAAGATAGATATTAAAGATGATAAAAATATGTAAGTGGAAGTTCAAGTATTTCCTACCCATATGCCACAGGACCATCTTGCATGTCGCTGGGCTGCATATGTCTTTCTTTGGAAACCTCTGAACTGCACATGATGATTTTCCTCACCAGAATGCATATTTATAGCCTAGAATCCTAATTTCCAACTGTCTGCTAGACAGCTTCACCTGTATTCCGTAATATTTCAAACCCAACACCTGCCAAGTGGGAGCCTCTTCCTACCCCACAATGTTTCCCGCCACCAAAGCATCATCATTTGTTTTTCTCTGCCTGCTTTCACACCTGCTCTCATGTGCTCAAACTGGCTGGAGGGAAACATATAATCAGACTGAGCAATCTCACTTTAAATTAAGGACCATATTATTTCAATACTTAGTCATTGGAAAGAAGAAAATCCTGCCATTAGCAAGACCATGGATGGATCTTGAGAACATTATGCTGAGTGAAGTAAGTTAGATGGAGAAAGACAAACACTGTATGGTTTCACTTATACACGGAATCGAAGAAAGCCAAACTCATAGAAACAGGGAGCAGACTTCTGGAGACCTGAAGGCAGTGAGGACACTGAGACTGGTGACTATACTCTGGCTCCTGATTTTGCACATTCAGCAATTTGTGGAAGATGATCATAAATGGAAAGTGAATACGAGTAGGCGGAAAAGTGAATATAGAGCAGCGACCTTTTGTTTTAAGGCAACCAGAGGGTATTCATTCTAAGCCACCCTTCTCCACAGTTGTCTTATGGTGTTATCCACTTAAATTAGTGTTGGTGCCAACAATAAATGTTTTTGGCAGTAATTTGGAGCTGCCAGTTTTTAAGTCACGTAATAAAATATTTCATTAAAAAAAGGAAGGAAGGAAGGAGTAGAGAGCGGAACGATGGCTGCCGTTGCCTGGGGTGTGGGGACGCAGGGAGAAGTCGGTCAAAGGCAACAATCTTTCATTTGTAAGATGAGTAAGTTCCGGCAATCGAATGTAGAGCATGGGAATTAGAGTTAACAATCTGTATCACACACTTGAAAGTTGCTAACCTCTTAAATCCTATCACCACGAAAAAAGAAAAGGTAATCACATGACGAGATGGAAGTGTTAACGGATGCTACTGTGGTAATCATTTCACAATATACAAGTGTATCAAATTAACATGCTATACACCTTAAACTTGCATTATATGAAGGGGGACTCCAAAACCCCCCAAATTTATTAAAAAGCGTGAATTTATTCTTATATGCTTAAACATGAGTCACCTTCACAGTACTCTCCATTTGATGCAGTACACCTATTGAGATGTTTTTTCTACTACTCAAAACAGTTTTTGAACTCATCAGTTTTGTTGCGTTTTAGTGCTTCTTCCATTTTTTTGCTTCACCTCTTTTACACTGATAAACCATGTTCCTTTGAGGACTTTTTCATCCAGGGAAATAAACAAAAAAAGTCTCCTGGGGCAAGATCGGATGGAAGGGAGGGTGGTGCACAGGGGTCATGCTGCTTTTGGTCAGAAACTGCGTAACACTCAGTGCAATGTGGGCAGGTACATTCGTAAATCACCCATCATGGAGTGGGCAAAAATGTTGAAAGAGTCTACAAAAAAAAAAAAATTCACTGAAGCCAAACGCAGCCTCCCACAACACCACCAGCAGGTACACTGATACAGGTGCGTTCCTTGAACACTCAACGAGCAGGGGAAGCCTGTACTATAACGGGCCCACCCTCCAAAAGATAATTCCAGTTTTTTAGTCCCCCCTTGGATGTCAGTTATGTCTCCATAAAGCTGGGTGAGGGGAACTTCAGGACTGCCTTATCTTAGGTAAGTACTCACCATTGCCCGACAACCCTAATATACCGGCTATTCAACTTGCTTACCCTGGTCTCGTGGCTACTCTTCATATTTTCTCCCTGTTTCTCAAAATTCCATTCTGTTTTCTCACTCTCAGTTGACTATTTTCCTGAGAAAGTAAAAACAACTGGAGGGGACTCCTCCTGGTAGGACCAAGCACCTGTGTCCCTATGTGCCCTTCCCCTATAGAAAGGGGGAAAGTGTTCTTAAGACCGGCCACTCCATGGTGCACTGTGTGCTGCCCTCCTGCTGAGTCAAGGGTTTGGCTCCTGCAATTCACCCCTCTTTCTTCTGTATCATTAGTATTCCCTTCTTCTACTGAATAATTTCCGCCTGCATGTAAATATGCAGTAAAAAGCAAAATGAGATAAAAATCCCCTGACCTCTTCTCCCTGCTCAGTTCTCACATGATCTCTCTGTACTTTTTAATTTTATTTTTTTAATCTTTGCCTGAGGATATATTTATGGAGAGAGAGAGAGAGGAAGGGAAAGAGAGAGCGAGAAACACTGACATGCGAGAGAAACGTTGATCGGCTGCCTTCCACACGTACCCTGACTGGGGACCGAGTCCGCATCCCAGTTATGTGTCCTGACCGAAAATAGAACCTGCTCTTCACATGGCTGTCCTGTGCTCTAATGTCACCTTCCTAGAGAATTGTTTCCGCATAAAATAAACACTGTGCTCCACCTTTTTACCATGCTTTATTTTTGTCATAAGGCTTACCACAATCTGAAATTGTACTATTTCTTCATTTATTACTGGCCATCTCTTCCACTTGGGCTCTTCCATTTTGTTCAAAGCCATTTTCTCAGTGCCCAGATTCACGCCTGGTACATAGTAGGTTTTCAATAAATATATGTGGGATGAATTGATATATTTACCTCAATTACCCAAAAGACATTTGGAAGAGTCATTCTAGTCTTTTCCTGCTCAAGCCAGTCCCTTCATCCTTTAGAGTCTACTACCCCCAAATCTCTTAAATCCCTCCTGTTTGTCATACTCACTGTCACTGCTGCAAGTAATTGTCATCTTTCAACAGTGTTACTGCGGCAACATTTGAAGCTGGTTTTCCTGCATCCAATTTCCGTCTTCCCCCCTGCCCCAATATTTCCCCCATAGGACTTCCAGAGAGGTCTTCTTAAAACATAGATGCAGCGGTGGCTCTCTTCTGCTTGAGAACCTTCAATAGCTCCCCATCATCTGACAAGAGAAGTCAAAACTCCTTAGCTGGGCACAAGCTGGAATCGGTCTGCATTTTCAACCTTGTTTCATGACATTGCCCTTTCCACATACATCCTATGTTTCCCATTCAACTTGGAGTTCCTAAATGGGCACATTCTTTCACTTACACTGTTCCCTCTACTTCGGTACCTTCTCTTCCTTCACCTGGCTAAGTCCTCCTCAGCCTTTGAGGTTAAATGCAAGGTCAGCCATCCAGATTTCAGTAAGCAGAGGGGATTCTTCCTCTCTGTGTAGCATACCTGTGTAGCGTTTGTTCGTTTTACAAGAACCTTCCATTCGGTCACTTATTTATTAAAAAAATAAATTCTTATTGAACACCTGTTAGGCTCTAGGTACTATTCTAGGTACTCTCTAGTTAGGTATTAAGCAGTTGGTCATAAAATAGACAAAATATTTGCCCTTAAGAAGCAAAGGGGAGACAGGCAATGAAAGTAAATAAGTAAAGTAGACAGTATAGTTAGCTGACGATAAGTGCAATGGGATAAAATAATTGCAGGGAAAGGCATACAAAGGCTCTGAGTAGGAGCTACAATATTGAACGCAGAAGTCAGGGGAAGCCTCGCTGAACTAACATTCGAGGGAAGGCCAGCGGGAGGTCAGAAGCAAGCCACGTGGACATGAACTAGGAAGTGGCCGTGGCCTGCTTTAGAAAAGTGGAGGAGGGGCCTGATCTGACAGGTATGAACAAGACCCTCTGTCTCAGGTGTGGGGAATGGAGGACAAGGGCGGATGCAGAAAGACCAGTCAGGAGGCCTCTGCAACAGTCCTGGCGAAAGGTTATGGTGGTCTGGGCCAGGGCAGGTGTCCCATTAGACTGGGAATGACTTGAGAGCTGGGACTAATTCCCGTTTACGTTTTAGTCCCCAGCTGCCAGCACAGTGCCTGACATATGACACAGCAGGCACTTAAGGACATTCAACAAATGCATGGACCAAGTGCTTCAATCAAGAAACTAGAGCTCCCGAAGACAGCACTCTTTGCGTTTCTAGGGCCAGAGTTTGCAGGATTTGTTTCCAGTGGATAAACTTTGTTTTCTGCTTTTCCTAATTGAATGGCCCATAGGCCGTATTCTGAGGACAGCGTGGGTGTTTGCATGGGGGCCAACACGACTGAAATTTGATTGTGAAATGTTTTTTTTTTAATTACCTTTGGACATTTTAAACATTTTTTAAAAATAAGTGAAAAAACGACATGTTTCTCCAAGGCAGCCTGCCCAGACCAAGGCCAAGATTTCAGGCCCAGCTTCGAACACAATCAAAACTTGTTCGAAAACTAAGGTTGTCCTCTGACTGTCAAAACCCATTGTTCTGATTCTGATTTAAAGATCAAAAAGAAAAAAAGCATTTGAAAAATTTCCAGAACAACATTTGGACACGCTAACGGAGACGGGTTTATGAGCACGTGAATTAATTTTTTTAAGAAAGGGGAATACAGCGGGGTGTTGAGGGGCTGGGTAGTAAGTAGCTCCTTAAACTTACTATAAAATTGAGTGATTACATAGGCTGCCAGAGTTGTAAGCCTTCTAATTGCATGTGAGATAATGTGCCTCTAATGTCCGGCACCAGGCTTACCACAGAGGGGCACCCAAGACATGGCAGTGCCTTTTCCCTGAAAAATTCCCCCGGGCTTTGCCACAGCCCCAGATGCTCTGATCCGCCCGCCTCGCATGAGTGACAGGATCAGCTCCCTAATCTGGTAGTAAACAGGCCTGCAATGTGACTTTCACAGGCCCCTTCCTCAGAATACATGAAATTAAACATTACCTTTGAAATAACTTTAGAAACTTCAACATTTTATTTTTAGGCAAAATGTTTTCCGAGATTTTCCTAGTTTCCTAGACCTGAAAATTCTCTACTGTCAGACAAAAGTAAACCATTTTTTAATCCTAAAAGTTTATTTTTTTCCTTCTGATTTTAAAAGAAATGAAAACATTTTTGTGGGCCCCAAGTGTGTTGGTCGAAAGAGAAAGAGAAAAAGTAAAGTAACTTCAAGCTGCTTGAGAAAAGGGGTCTCCATTCTATGGGAAGTTGTCCTTATCCCCCAAATAGGTCTTCCCAGCTCCTTGAGCCTTTGATCCCTTCTAAAGTGCTGGCAAGGGGGAAGGACAATGTAAGATTTTCCCCTTGAAACTAAATGAAAACAAGGAGGTGGTCTGTGACAGGGCCCGTAAACGTTAGCTAATGTGAACCAGAGCAAACGCTCCTCTAACAAGGAAAGGAACTATTCCCAGGCAAGCAGCCACAGGCCAGCCCGGTGTGAGTCCTGCCTGGGGCAATCAGTAATGAATACCGCACAACCCCTCCACCCTGTCCAGGAAGCCACCCACCCCTACCCAACCTCAGGGGCCTCCAGGTCACGGCTAATAAGGGCCAATGCAACGATGGCAAACAAAACCGAAAGGCTGAGCCTGCTTTGGGGGACAGGTGAATCCTGGACAATGGAGGCATGTCAAAAAGAGATTAATTGACCAGTGGAGGGCGGGGGGACCATCTAAACACGTTTCCTACAGGACAGGCTACCCTCAGCACTATCTAGGGAATGTCATGAGTTGGCACTTCAGAGGAGAGGTGGTATGGACAGAAGCTTCTAGAACTAAACTAACTATGGTAATCCTCTCCTTAGCCTTCCCAAAGGTCTCTGGAGGTCACTTCATACCCGAGGATGAGCCCTGGTGACTCACTAACATCTTCCTTCCTAGGCTCTTTTCCCAGTATTCCCAGAATACAGTAATAATAGTGAAGAAATAATAAAAATAGGTTGTTCTTCTAATAACTCATCTAACCTTTTAATTTTAGTTCCTTTGTTTTATTATCAGTTTATTAACAGCCGGCAAGACATCATTCATTCATTCAGTCAGTCAAATGGTTTTTGAGGACCCATTATATACTAGGCACTATTTTAGCCACTTGGAATACAGCAGTGAACAAAGGCAAAACCCCCACCTTGATTAAGCTGATATTCTCGAGGGAAAAGAGGTAAGAAACAATAGCAAAACACCAGTTTATTATCTTTAAGATGATAATAACATAAGGTGCACTAAAGGAAGATAAAGAACACTACTAATTGCTGTCAATTATTAAATACATCCTGATACTTGTGTATTAAAGTGTAAAAATGTGCAATTTAGAAGTGGTTACATATGGCAAATATATAACATATTAGAAGGTGATTATGGAGAAAGAGTGGAGCAGGCAAAGAGGGTCTGAGATGGGGAATGGTGATATTAAACAGATTTGAAGAAGATGGGGCTGCTTTATTTTTTTAAAGCTATTTTTGATAGCACTTCTGGGTTTATAGTTAAATTAAGAGGAACACACAAAGATTTCCCATATACCCTGCCCCCACACATGCATAGCCTCTTTGTTAACCTCACTCACCAGAATGGTACATTTGTTCTAAGGATAAACCTACACTGACACATCATCATCACCCAAAGTTTGTTTGCCTTAGGATTTACTCTTGGTGTACGTTCTATGAGTTTGGACAAATGTGTAATGACATGTATCCAGCATTATAATATCAGAGTAGTTTTCTGCCCTAAAAATCCTGTGATCCACCTGCTCATTCCCTTCCAGCCCATCCCTGGCAACCACTGCATTTTATTTTCTCCACAGTTTTGTCTTTTCCAGAATGTCATATAGTTGGAATCACACAGTATGTAGCCTTTTCAGAGCTCCTTCTTTCATTCAGTTAATATGTTTAAGGTTCTTTCTTGTCTTTTCACAGCTTGATAGCTCACTTGTTTTTAGCACTTAATAATATTCCATCTACTATTTGAAACAATTTTTTTATCCTCACCCAAGGACATTTTTTTCATTGCTTTTAGAGAGAGGGGAAGTGAGAGAGAGAAACACCCACGCAAGAGAGAAGCACCGACTTGTTGCCTCCCACATACACCCAGACTGGGGATCGAATCCACAACTCAGGTATGTGCCCTGACCGGGAACCAAACCTGCAACCCCTTGGTTATGGGATGATGCTCCAGCCAACTGAGCCACGCCAGCCAGGGCCCATTTACTATTTTTTAAAATAGATTCATTGAAGTATAATTTACATACCATGCAATTTAATAACTTTTAGCAAATTCAAATTTTCAGAACTATGCAAATATTATCATAATTTAGATTTAGAATGTTTCTTCTTTTCCCCTTTTAAAAAAGAAATGTGGTCGAGCCCTTGACATGAGGTTTATCATCTTAACATTTTTTTAATGTACTGTACATTATTATTAACTATAGTGTTAGGCTGTACAGCAGATTTCTAGAACTTATTTATTTGGCAAAACTGAAATTTTATACTTGTTGAATAGCAACACCCTATTTCTGTCTTTCCTCAGCCCTTGGCAACCACCATTCTCCTCTCTCATTTTGAGCCTGACTACTTCAATACTTCATATAAGTGACGTCATACAGCATTTGTCCGTCTGTGACTGGCTTAGTTCATACATGTTGTTGCATATTGCAGGATTTTCTCCTTTTTTAAGACCGAATACTATTCCATTGTATGGCTATACCATATTTTCTTTATCCATTCATCCATCAATAAACATTTAGCTTGTTTTTACAGGTTGACTATTGTCAGTAATGCTTTAGTGAACATGGTAGTGCAAACATGTCTTTGGGATCCTGATTTAAATTTTTCTGGATTAGTGCTCAGAAGCAGAATTGCTGGATTGCATGGCAGCTCTATTTTTAATTTTCTGAGGAACCCTCCTACCGTCTTCCACAGGGGCTGCATCATTTTACGTTCCCACCAGCAGAGAAAAGGGTTCCAGTTTCTCCATGTCCTTGCCAACACTTGTTACCTTTTGATTTTTTAAATGATGGCCATACTAACGGGTGTGAGGCGATATCTCGCCATAGTTTTGATTTGCATTTCCCGATGATCAGTTGTGTCGAGTGTCTTTTCATCTGCCACTGACAACAGTGCCTGTTTATTGACCCACCATGAGTTCCATGAGGGCAGAGATCGCTTCGGTCACTGTTCTGTCTCGACTGATACAGTGTCTGACTCATGGTGGGAAATGAATGAGCCAGGCACGTCAAGATACTATTTCCAATTCCTTATCAAATGCTTGGAGGTAGGCATTATCATTTCCATTTCATGACTGATGAAATGAGGCTTGGAAAAATTAAATCAGTTGCTTGAGGGCGCACAGCCAGGGAGATCTAGGACTCAAATCCAGGTCCCTCTAGTATTACCACATAGACCCTTCCTCTCTACATCACTGGCTTCTCTGCATCTAGCCACTTTAATATCCTTCTGGTGCAAAAACCAAAGGCAAAATGGGGACATCAGGCAAGCAAGGCCCCTGGATGAAAACCAGACTCCCAGAAACCAGAGTGAAGCCTCTGGGAATACAAAACCCAATCTGCTGCCTGGGAAAGGCTGCACGTTGCAGAACTGTGAGCAGTTTGGCTTCTTACCTCCAACCTCAAGCTCTAGCTGCCTTCACTTTAAAATCGATCATTTGAGAGAATTAAAATGCCCTGCCTCAAAAGAGATGATTTTTATAAAAAAAACAAAACAAAATAAAACCCCTTTCTCCTGTTAATCCATTTAACTCAAATTGGAAGAACAACTGTTAAAAATAAACACACTTTGATATTTTACAAAGTATAAGGCCAAGCCACAATGGACGTGGAAATCTACCTCAATCTTTCTAGGACTTAGTAAAACATCCTGTGTATAAAAAAACCAACTTGGGTAAAACCTGTTAAGCCAATATAGGTCTAATTCAAAATTACACCTAATTTGGAACAACTGGATTTTCCTTAGCCAACTGGCTATCCCATTCTTTAATAAAAACAATAGAAAGTCAAAAATTCGAAGTCAGTTTCTCCCCCAAGAAAGTCATGCTTCATGTTAACAAGGTTCCTGGAAACCACTCATGTCCGGAGCTGGTGATACCATCGCCCCCTGCAGTGGTAGTCCTAGCAGTGGTTAGGCAAGACCCTGAAAGACTCGAAATTTTGCTTACAAATGTGAGATGATAATTCAATGTGGTTTGAATGCACCAACCTTTGGGGTGGTCTAGGTACAGATCAGAATTTATAAGCTCCGATGGCCTTGTTGTTTTGCTTCATTCATAACTTGCTCAGGGGAATGCCTTAAATAGATCCTGTTTACCAGTAGCCCATTCCCTGCTATTGTAACAGAGCATCCATTGCATGAGATTACTTATATGGTGTTCCATTTCTGTGCTGATGGACTTTTGGGTTGCTTCCAGTGTTGAGGTGGTATAAATGAAGCAGTAGCTACAAGCCAGGGCCTATGGGAGCAGGAAATGGTGGTGGTGCTCTGGACTGAATTATGTTCTCCCCGAATTCATAGGTGGAAGTCCCAGCCTCCAGTGGAATTATAATTGCCAACAGGGACTTCTTGGAAGTAATTAAGGTTAAATGAGGTCACCCGGGTGAGGCCCTGATCTGATAGGATTAGTGGTCTTATCAGAAAAGACACCAGAGAGCTCCTCCCTCTCTCCAGGTCCACGAAGAGGAGGGCAAAAGAACACACAGTGAGAAGGAGGCCATAGGCAACCCAGGAAGAGTTCTCGCTGGAACCTGGCCCCCTCGGGCACCCTGATCCCCCAGCCTCCAGAACTGTCAGAAATCAATTCCTACTGTCTAAATGCCCAGTCTGTGGTATCCTGTTATGGCAGCTCTAGAAGACTAAGATAGGTAGAGTGGGTGGGAGTGAGCTATTGACTAGAAAGGGGCACAAGGGAGCCTTTTCACACGGGGTGAGAGAATATTCTGTATCTTTATTAGAGTAGTAGTTCATGGGCGGATACACAGATATATAAATGTACCAAACTGTCCACTTCAGCTTTGTACATTTTTATGTACGTAAATTTTACTTAAACTTAAAAAGGTCTTCTTACTCCCACGCCTCCCTATTTTCTGACTGTTTGGGCTGATATGACAAAGATACCATAGACTGGGTTGCTTATAAACAACAGAAATTGATTGCTCACCCTTCTGGAGGCTGGAAATCTGAGATCAGGGTGCTGTCATGAACAATAAGGGCTCTCTTCTGGACTGCAGGCTTTTTGTGGTGTCCTCATGTAGCAGAAGGAGCCAGGGAGCTCTCTGGAAGCTCTTCTATAAGGGCACTAATCCTGTTCATCAGGGCTCCACCCTCATGACCTAATCACTTCCCAAAGGCCCCACCTCCTAATACCATCACATTTAGGTATTAGGATTTTAACAGCTGGATTTGGGAGGGATACAAACATTCAGACCATAGCACCAAGGGAACCTGTGGTTCAAAAGATAACGATATAGTCATAATGTCTTTGTACAAGCCTGCAGGAAGGGAAATTAACATATTATCTATCTCTGATGTACTTATACACATTTTTGCATGTATGTAATAAATAACTTGGGGTATAATGCAAGTTGCCCTAGATCCGACAATTACCAAATGGCAGATTTGGATTCAGACTCACTCTGGCTAACCTCAGGCCTTGCGCCTTTCACTAACCACACTGGGATCTGCTAGTGAACCCTCGGGTAAAGAAATGCGTGAGGCCCGGACTGGTATGGTTCAGTTGTCTGGCTGCCTTCCTACTAAATGAAAGGTTGCTGGTTCGATTCCCAATCAGGGCACCTGCCTGGATTGTGGATTTGGTCCCCGAGCCGGGGCACATATGAGAAGCAAACCGATCGATGATTCTCACATCAATGGTTCTGTCCCTTTCTCCCTCCCGTCCCTTCTCCCTCAAAATAAATAAAATATTTTTTTAAAAACAACGTGCAAGAAGGACACCCTGAAATGTGCTGAAGCTGCACAGTGGCCAGGTAGTTCGGGGTCAGGAGGGCAGCTCTCCGAGCCACAGAGCCTGGGTCACCACCTCGGAGGGACAAGCCTGTCTGCTCTGCCCTGTAGGAAGGAAGTTAAAGAGCAGACGCCTGGAAGGAGCAGACAGCTTGGAGGCCAACAGCTCTAAGAGAAGAGCCGTACAAACAGCTGGGCAGCCGGGCCAAGAACAACAGGAAGCTCCCAGCCGCACCCCTGCTCACTGGAGCTCTGGCCTGGAGGCCAGGGTTATTTTCTCTAAAGGGCCTTCTGCAGATGTTACATAAACAAAACCTCCATTGACTTCAGTTGTGGGCCTGCCCTAAAATAGCCCATAGGCTTCCCCCCCGGTGCACGGGTGCTCCTCCATCCCTCTAGGTCCCCGGTGGGGATGAGCTGCTTCCCTCCATGGCCACACACACACACACACACACACACACACACACACCACTCCACAGCGTCCCCAAGAGGCAGCCCAAGGCAGTGAAAGGTGGGGCTCCTTTGTTTTCCCTGGCAGGTCTAACGTAAGGCGTCCCTCTAAGATCTTTGATGGCTGCTGGGCCAAGGGACTTGTCTCCCCTCACGAGGGAGGTGGGAAGCAGGGTCCCAGGGATAGCTGAGCTGGCCAGCAGCAGGCGAGAGAGAGCTGGCTGTCTCTCTCCACCTCTGCCTCTCTGTTTCTGCTACCTTTGTATAATAGATGGAGTGTGAGTAAGATCCCCAGAGCAAACTCTCCAGATAAGGGCATGAGGTTTCCTTGTCAGGGTTTTTGGGGATGGGGGTAGCGGCGGTGGTGAACTAGGGTTGAACTTGATTTAGTGATTGAAGACTCTGCTCCTGCATGTTTCCCTGACCCCATTTACAGTTCATCTTCATTTTGCAGAAAACCATTCCACTTGTGGACATCTGGAGATTCCCAGGGCTGTGACACAGCATGGAGTCACCCTGGGTTTTACCCCTTCAACGCAGGTTCCTGAAAGCCTTTTACAGTCCCGTGCCCCCTCGCCCCACCCCTGCTCTGCTGAAGAATCTTAACTCATATAAAGAAAAACAACATCAATAATGAACAACATATTTATGTTAAATACTTACTGTGTGCCTGATACCATGCTAAGCATTTTATGTACCTTACTTTACAATTCCTATGAAACAGTCCTCTGGGATGGGTACAAATATTATCTCTGGATTACAGGAGACTAAACTGCAGTTAGAAAAACTGCAGGACTTGTCAAAGCAGCAGCAGAACTGGGACACAGGCACAGGTCTGCTGGGCTAGTTTTCATGTCTTAACCACTGAGCCGTAAACCCCGGGAAAAAGTCAATGGGTCTTATAGTACCTCTTTTCCAGAGTCTCGCCTCATTCAAAGTCCAATCTGCTGCACCTGTGTACCAGTTATCACTGTAATTAAACATATTACATTGGTCAACTAATTATCTAATCATCTAATCAGTAGGTATTGAGTACATTCTCTGGGGAAGGTGCTATTTGAGTCCATGCCAAGCCAAGTCAAAAAAAAAAAATGACATATAATATGTGAATACTTAGCTCTTATTTTATTAACTGTTGTGCTTCTGTTGGGAGAGTGTCTCGTGTTTTCCCAGGTTAGAGACCCCTAAACCAGGTCTCCAGTCAGGATAGAGAAGGTCTGCAGCCTGGAGGAGGGACAGTGGGCAGCAGTGGGGACATATGGAGAGCCGGGAGAGGCCTCACAGGACCCACAGGAAAGGCCCCCCCGTGGGCCGCAGTGCCCGAGCTGGGCTGTGGAGATCCAGCAGGGCTGATGGGGCCTGGAAAGCCCTGGCATTCTGAGGAATCTAGTTCAGGTCCAGCTATCTTTGCTCTGGGGGCCTCTGTGAGGCTGACTGGCTCCAGGGCTGCTCCAGGATACCTCTGAGGCTTGAGGCGACTTTATACTGAGACTGAGTCAAAGCCTTAATCTGTCTCTAGAAAACAGCCCCACCCCTCTGCAGTTTTAGTCTTTATTCATTTGTTTTGTCCATTCATTCAGTCATCCATCCATCCTAGAAACATTTCTTGAGCATTCGCTGGGTGCTAGCACCAGGCACTAGGGATACAGAGGTGTACCTCAAAAGTAGTGCCATCCAGTCTTGCCTTCCAGGAGTTCAAGTTCTAATAATGCAGGGAGTAGAGCAAACAATCAGTTATAGTGCAGAATGATAAGGGTGGCAATAAATGTCTTCTCAGGCGACAAAAGCCCAGGGTGGAGTTCTGACTCAGTGTCTGTGGGAGGGGCTGGTGGTGTATGTGAGCATCCCCGCCTGTGCCCGCACAGAGGGAAGGAGGTGCAGGCTTCTAGGCGATATGTTGCCTCCACTTGATGTTCCCTTCCATGTGGAGCCCTGCCCTGGAGCGCCACTCCTGGCCTCTTGCCACTCCTTTATTCATCTCCCCGGGGGATGAGGGGTGACTTCTCTAATCTGTGAGTTCAGAACAGGGTGACTCAGTCATTCCCTGGCGGAACTATTGCCTTCTGCTCCTCGGTGCTATAAACTTCATAGGGGCAGGCTTTGCTGGGAAGGTACTGCTTGTAACTGGGTAAGTATTCGCATAGGAGGAGAGACTAGGAAGCCCACTTGGCTAATGTATTTAAAGCTATATTTTCCAGCCCAGCTGTTATCGGTACAGGCATACCATGGAGATACTGTGGGTTCCATTCCAGACCACTGCAATACAGCGAGTATCGCAGTAAAAGGGTCATGCAATCTTTGTTTGTTTGTTTGTTTGTTTGTTTCCCAGTGCATATAAAAGTTATGTTTACACTATACTATAGTCAGATAATAGCATTGTGCCTAAAAAGCCAAGGTACATATCTTAATTAAAAATACTTTATTGCTAAAAAGTGCTAACCATCATCTGAGCCTGTTGGAAAAATGGCGCCTATAGACTTGCTTGATACAGGGTTGCTGCAAGCCTTCAATTTGTAGACGATGCAATATCTAGGAAATGCAATGAAGCAATGCACAATCAAATGACATATGCGTATATTGTTATTCTGATCTTCACTTGCCTGACTCCGGTGACAGGGAAGAAAAGTGTTATTTATGGTACTTCCTCAGACCCCAACATGGACGATGTTTACGTTCAGTCTAGGGGGTGGCGTGTACAAGTGTGTGGCGGGGTGGACTCACCACTCTGGCTCAGCTGAGGTCCATCCTCACTTGGGTGCAGAACTGAGACCAGGAGGACCCTGAGACCTGTAGAGGGAAGAGACACCTTTTCAGAAAACTTCACTGCCTCATCTCCTGCTTTAGGGTTTCCTGTTACCCCATCTCTGCAGCAAACGGCAAAAGAGAACACACGAGAAAAGAAGCAAATCTGGACTGTCCTTTTTTAAGAGTCTGTAGGAGTGCAACAAAGGTCACAAACAGCCTTTGGTCCCAGCCTGGGGTTCCTACTGATGTCCCAGATAAGACTCTCGGGATAGCTGTCTGTTTTCCTTTTGGTCTGTCTGTACTTTGGAAGGGCGCTTTTCGTAAATGTGTCTTGGCTTGCCTTTCTGGAACACTTTGCCCTGTTGTTTCTCATGCTTGTTGACTTCCTGTGGAGCTGAACTTGGGATCATACTTGTCCCTAGAAGAAAACACTATAACCATGTTATCTTGTATCTCTTGGAAGGCTAGTCAGGGTTACTGCCCTTTCTTTCCCCTCAGATGACAAGTTACTGAGATGCACAGAGGGGCAAATCACCCAAAAAGGACTGGAAAAAACCCTGGGGGGTCCTCCTTATACACCGCTTAGTATTTTCATATCCGACAGTGTTGATTCCTCAGTGATTGTATCAGTTGGTTCCTCAGTTGGTAACTGGGGTTGGTTTTCTTCTAGATTTTTAACACCAAAAGCTTCAGATCGACTAATCGCCCAGTAGAGGGAGCTATATAAAACAAGTTTCCCAGGCTGAAGGATAAAGTACTTCGAATTAGCCAAGCAGGTGGTCCCCGGTAAAGTTTGGAAGCTCCATCTATCAATGGGGTGGCTGCCTAGTCAAAAGTTCTGAGCCAGAGCAAAACTTTTGCAAGGTGGTATCTTGGGGTTTGTGGCCTGCCCAGGATCGTGCATCTTGCTTCCATCAGCAGAGCTGGGTTTTGGCTCACTGTGATAGTTGCCACAATTAGACAGGCTCGCAGATTCCATAGGCAGGCCCTGGCTCCGGCATGGGGAGGGTGATGGGCAGTTCCGCTGACATGGCACCCACACGCCAGGCAGGGCTGCTCATGCTCACGGCCTCCGGAGATAGGTCCTGTGTCAGAGGAGCCTGTGATGTAGGGGCTTATTAGGGGTTAGGCTTTAAAGCAGTGGCTCAGAAGGAGGTGCAGTAATAGGAGAACCTTGCAAAAGTGTTTGGAGCTCGTGCTCACCGACTCAACCTAGCTTTCTGTCGGGCCTTGAACTGGGCTAAATTCAAACCCTACGTAGTTCTTGGTAAAGACTTTCATTGAATAAACCTGTGACCAAGGCCGTTATGAACTCTGGAAAATACAGTATCAAGCAAAAGTAGTATGTGTATATTTGGATTCACATGAAAACAGGAATTATGAAAATTGATTGCAGGTCACGAAAGATACCTACGGCAGAGACAGGAAAGCTGGCAAAAGTGAGGACTCCATCACTCACAGGCTCCAAGTTCAAGTAAATCTCTTTGGAAATAAGAAGAAAACAAGATGGTACATGAGGAGACTTCACCATGTGTGTTCGTTTGCTAGGGCTGCCACAAGAAGATGCCATAGACTGGGTGGTTTAAACAACTGAAAATTATTGTCTCACAGTTCTGGAGGCCGGACTCCAAGATCAGTCGCTGGTGGTGGGGTTTCTCTGAGGCCTCTCTCCTCGGCTTGCCGACGACCACCCTCTTGCTTGCTCTTCACATGGCTGTCTCTGTGCAATAGCACCCCGGGTCTCTTCTTCTTCTTAGAGGGACACCAGTCACATGGGTTTAAGGCCGACCCTAACAGCCTCATTTTAACCTCATTAAGCACCTCTTTAAAGACCATAACTCCAAATATGGTTACATTCTAAGGTACTGGGGTTTGTGACTTCAACACATGAATTTTTGGGGGGTGGGGACACAATTTAGCCCATAACACCACAAATGTCTGCGACAAAGAAATGGGACTAATGACTATAAATAGTGCCAGTTGTTATAACAGATAAATCATGAAATCTTAAGGCTTAACACAATAAAAAATTTATCTCTCACATCAACGTCCATTTTGGCCAGTCAGAGGCCGTGGGCTGGCTGGACAAAAGGTAGTCACTTGGGGACCCAGCTGCAACCTTCAACACGGGCTGTGTCCAAGGACACGGTGGGGTGAGGAGTTAGAAGGAAAGGGTGGGGAAGGCACATACCTCTTAGTGGCCTTGACCCAGAAGTGACACAACACTTCCACTTACATTCCATCAGCAAGAGCTAGTCTATATCCCCGCCTGGAGGAAAGGGGTCTGGGGAAGCACCTGTGCCTAAGCTCAGGAGGGGACGTGGGTGGGCGGAACACCTCGTCAGTCTCTGCCACAGGGATGAGGCAGCCTTGGCCAGTCTCAAGTCCAGAGATGGGGCAGTTGTTCTGGGGACTGGTGGCCAGTCACCAGCAAGTCGAGCAAACATGCCTGAGGTTAAAGGCATTAAGAGACCCATCAAGGTTCCCAAAGCCCTCACGAGACTTGGTCTTCAGTGGTGCTCCCCGCCCTTTTTCATGTCATGGCACACGTAGAAAATGGTCATTCTTTTACCGTGTGTTAGACTATGGGTGAGGCTATTGAAGGTGATGGTTCAGGAGGCTCCCGCCACTCCAGGAGGCCACCCGACTGCTGTGAGGCCTGAGGGCCATATACCAGTAACCTGTTTGCATCATGGTGCTGTGCTGAGCCTTACAGGGTGGAACGTTGGGGTCTAGAGAACAAAGCAGGTGAGTTGAACTTCAGATGTATATTCTGTGAAGACAAACCTACTGCCACCATTATGGGATAAAACCCAAGAGGGAAACAGATGGAGCAAAAACCAGGGAAAGCAGAACTGTCCTGAAGGACTCTACAAGGTGGTCAAGTGCAGAGACCATAGACTTTCCTTTCGTCTGGAGTCCATATTCAGAATGGGAGGGTCCCTCCCGGTGAGCAGGGCTAGTTATGTTATACCTGTAGCCACTCCTCTTTCTCTCCCTTGGAGTATTTCATGGGAGTGGGAGAGTAATTAACTGGATTTCGATTACCAAAGAAATCCAGACATACACATTAACACCCATCAGAAGATATATCAAAGAAGGAGAAAACAGAATGTAGGTCTTGAATATTTAGCATGGGCTCAGAGTTACAAAAAATATATATACATGGCATCTTTGGGTTGGTTTACAGGACTGTCCAACTCTTTGCCATGTCTGGGCCACACTGGAAGAAGAAGAGTTGTCTTGGGCCACACATTAAATACATTGTGACATGTAATCACAAAGAAAAAAATCTCATATTTTAAGTAAATTTACGATTTTGTGTTGGGCCGCATTCATAGCCATCCTGGGTTGCATGTGGCCCGTGGGCCTCAGGTTGGACACCCCTGGAAATCATCTCCACTTTTCAGCTAACAAACATTTAGCTTTTTTTATAAAAACACTCAGCTGATGCTTACAGTAGGAAAACCGACTTAGAATACAACATGGCAGAGAGGCCGGAGGCCAATTAAAAAGCTCATATGTTTTTAACAAACACCCCACTGAAGGAAATCAATTTGTATCCCTGTGATTACTGCACTGTCAGGGAAGCTTTGCAATGTTATCGATCTTGGACATCTTAAATTACAATTTCCAGGTAGCACTTAAAACTGATTTACAGTATACTAGGAGAGTCAATGGTGTTTTGCCTGAAAACCACAGAAATTATTCTTATTTACTGTAAAGTTATGAAATATCAATTGGAGAAATCTTTTATTAAGATTTTTAAAGCAAACATAGCTTTCAGGATATAATCCCAATCCTTTGTCATTTCCTGTCTCCATTTTCATCAAATGTGGGAACACTTAACCACACAGGAAGTTGGTGGATTTGGAAAGTTGCTGAATTCTCCTATTTGAATCAATCCACATTAAACACAAGCTGTTGTTTCATTAGCAAGTGAAGGATAAACATAACTTATGCTGAGTGGAATATGGAAGGATAGTCTCTCTTAGCTGAATGATCCTGGAGCAAATGAGTGATTCCAGCAGAAACCCAAGGAGAGAAGCATTTCCTGAGATCAGGTGGGACCAAATCATGCACATATCAAACCTGTGACACCCACAAAGTCCCCCCTCAGAGGACCACTGACTCCCGAGGTCTGTGCACCTCTGGGAGTGCATGAGATGGTATTAGATGGTATAAATATAAACGATTTAATTTTAACAGTAATGTATTTAAGTGAATGTGTTAGAAAATAATGTATTCTGCAGATTTAAGCTATGATTTCATCAATACTACCAAATGAGAGAAGAGCATTTAAATTATCAGGATAGCAAATAAAAATATTACGTAGAGTTGATCCTCGTTGTTCATGGATTCTAAATGTGTTAACTTACTTGCTAAATTTCACTTGTAACCCCGAAGTCAATACTCACAGTGCGTCGGTGGTTATTCGCAGACAGGCAGAGTGGCAAAAAATATGGGCTGCCCGACCCAAGCGCTCCCAGCTGAGGCTGAACAAGGTGACTCCCTGCTTCTTGTTTCAGCTGCCATTCTGTAAACAAGAGTCCTTTTCGAGGTCCATTTAGTGCCACATTTTTTGTTGCATTTTTGTGCTCTTTGTTGGTGATTTTGCTCTCTCAAATGGCCCCCGGGCATAGTTCTGACGCTCGGTCCAGTGGCCCGAAGCACTGGAAGGCTGTGATGAGCCTGGTGGAGAAAACACAAAACAGGTGCGTTAGATAAGCCTCCTTCAGGCATGAATTGTGGGGCCGTTGGCTTTGAGTTCAGTGTTAACAAAGCAATAATATACATTTTTAAAAGTGTCTTCAAAAAGAAACAAACCTAAAGTAAGATTATGTATTGATCCGCTGACGTAAAGTTTGCGATCCCAGGCTCCCAGGAACCTTGCCCTGTTTCCCAGAAGCGCCATGCTTCGGGGTTCGTTAATTCACTGCTCATTGACTGTGAGTAGTCGCAGAGGTGCTGTGGCAGCCACATCACGCTCCGCCCAGACTGCCCTGTAAGGAACCCTCGCTGTCCAGCTGCGGGGAGAATCGTCAACAGATAGCCCTCAGCTGGCAGCCCCTTCAGGATCCCCCTCAGCTGTGCAGAGCTACCCAAGGTCATGTCCTTTCCCAGTCTGCCCGAGTTTGATGGGGGGCACACAGGCCCCCACCTTCTCTGATGCTCTGAGCGGCAACACCTGCTCCAGACCCGCCACGCCCTTGACCCCTCTGACCCCACATTGGCCGAGATTTTGGGAACGTGCCCAACTCTGCCTCCACGCCTTTTCCTTCACAGGTGCTGATCCCTAACAAACCTCTTATATCCCAACCTCCATCTCAGCTTCCGTTTCTGAAGGACCCAGCCTGCTATCGTGATTCACGCAAACGGCAAAACATGGAAAGCGCATTGCGAAGTCGTTCTCTCCTCCCTTCCTGCTGTGCACAGAGATCAACCTGCCTGCTCTGACCTTTCTGGTTCTGGACTCTCGGTATAGACCCAGGCTCAGCCCACAGCCTCAGCCTAGGGGCACCTAGGGCTGTGATGCCCGGGCCCTGCTCAGGGACCCATTTGAGGAGACAAGTGGGGAAGGGTGAGGCACCCAAAGGCAGCTTGTGCTCCTCTCTCCAAACCATGGTTCCTGGTGAGGACATGTGCTGTTCCGGACAAGGGGTGCCCATTCCAAACTCGGTCCCAGGAGTCATATTGTTAACAATGGCCAGAGCTGTCCTCCCACTCCCACGTGGCTTGAATCCCCCTGTTCCCACTCCCATTCTCGTGAACGGTGGTGGCCTTGGCCTTTCCCTCTCCCCTAAGCACCTTCTATTGTCTGCGCCTTACTTGGGCCCAGCCTCTAACCTCTTCCTTCTCCAAGAGGAGCAGATCTGATAAGCCAAAGACAAAAAAATGCTTCAGTTTCTCAGCCTCAGAAAGCTTTTTTCTTTCCAATGCAGTGCTCCTCCCAGCTAGCACCTATTTATTAGAGCTGGTTCACATTTTCATTCCCTCCCTGCCTCTCTAAATCATGTGTATTCTGCCAGCTAAAGTAGAAACAGCAGAACATCTCCCCGGGATGAAGTGCCAAATATCCACGAGAAATTTATAAAAACAATAGCTGAGGTTTACTGGGGCCGACTACTTATCAAACACTCTGCTGAGTGCTTTACATATTTTATCTCATTTAATCATCCTAAGAGCTTGGTTTTAATATTCCCATCTAACAAGTGAGGAAACACAGGCTTAGAGAGGCGAAGTAATTTGCCTCGTACCTAGGAATTCGCAGAGGCTTCAGACGCCGTTCCGTCTGACTCTCCAACTAGAGTTAGCTCTCTCTGGCGTAAAGGCAGAGAACGCAGAAAGAGCAGACAGCAGACTACCCTCCCTGTAGGCTGAGGGGAGATGGTGCTCTCTTCTCCCCTTTACGGGATTCAACTCAAGCCTAAAACTGAGCCGGGATGAAGGTCTGAGCATTTGATTGTGGTTGGCTCCATTTTAACCATGTGCCTAATAATTTATCACCCTCAAAAACCATTTCCTCTGCACCTGCATCCAAAATGCATCCAGGGTCCGGCGTTTTAAGGAAGAACTACTCAGACCCTCCAATTTGCTCCTTGTCAACCTATGCAGCCCACTTCTGAACCCTGTCACAGATTGTGGCTCTGAAAGCCTCTAGGAGGTAGAAACAGGGAGAAATGAGGCCCATAACTCCTGACCATTCAGCTTCTTGAAATTTGCAAGGTAGGAAGTGAAATGAGTAGTTGCCATGAGGTTATAACTAAGCTGTGGATTTCAACTGTAAACTGTATCATTCCCTGTGGGAGAAACATGAAATTGACAGCTGCCACCATTTCTGCTTGGATGTTTTGTCACTCTTTGAAGAATCTCAGAAATACGTTGCATCTCATTTCCAAATTCTTAGGGTTGAATCTTTTACCAAGACATAGTAATGGACAAGATGACTCTTCTTTAATATTTTTCCAAGATTTATCTTGGTGAATAATATGATTTATTAGCCCACAAATTAGAGACCTAAAGAGGGATGTCTGAACACATCTGTAAGAATTCTGGCCCCGGAGACTGGAGGCTAAGATCACTACTTTGGAGTCAAGTGACTCTAAATGGAAATCCTTCTCTGTCGCTTAATAACTGTGTGACTTTAGGTAAGTTACTTGCCTTCTCTGTAAGCCCCAAGTCCTCACCCCCAATAGATATAATTGTATAGGCTTCCCTTCATTGTTGTGAGGATGATGCGAGATCATGCATGTGAAGCACTTCAACATGCGTGGTAACTGTTAGTAGAGAAATTCAACATAGCATCAAAACCACTCATCTAGAATCTTAAAAACACTGTTAAGTGAAAGAAGCCAGACACAAAGGGCAACATGTTGCATGATGCCATTTATATGAAATGTCAACAATAGGCAAATCTATAGAGACAGAAAGTAGATTAGTGATTGTCTAGGAGTGGAGTAATGAGATTGGCTGCCAGTTGGTGTGGTGTTTCTTTTTTGAGGTTAAAAAAAAATGCTCCGGAAATAGATAATAGTGATGGTTATAGAAATTCGTGAATATGCTAACTCAAACCCACAAAATTCTATACTTCAAAAGAATAAATTTTATATATGTAGATTATATCTCAAAAATAGTTAATTAAGAAAACTGTTATGAGCTAAAACCATGGATTTTGAAACTAATTTGTGTCATGGACTCTACTGCTTCAGCACTGGCAGTAAAATTAACTGTTATCTCACTGGAAGACTGTCTCTTTCTTGGTAAATCATTTGTTCTATGACCACCGCACAATAAATGTCAATCCATTTCAATTTTGGCTTTGTGGGGATCAGTAACACAAAGTTCTCTTAGCATATCCTGTGAGAGATGATTGAGCAGCCTGAATTTATAAGCACAAAGGGCCAACCTACCACCGTAGACCAGGAGGTTCTCTGCATCTCAGCTCATCCAGGAGAGGTGCCAGGTGGCAAATGAGATGGTTTCCCCCCATCTGGGATGGAGAAACAGAGGCAGGAAAAGGAAATGAAACTCTCTTGGATTAGCTGTGAATATTTTGATGTATCATAGCCATTGGCTCTAACTGAAGATTTGTGCGAGCGTGTGTGCGTGTGTTTGCGTGCATGTGAGTGAGTGTAAGGGAGGAGGGGGCTGTGCCAAAAGGAAACAGGGGAGGAGTTTTTGATGAGTCAGTGCCTATTGCCAAACTAGAGTGGACTAATTCTGGAATTTCATTGAGCATATTCGCTTCCAAAGTATAATTTAAAAAATACACAGTGTTTTCAGATCACATCTCAGACAGGGTTGTCAGCATTGCTTAGGGACAATTTCTTTTGGTGTGAGTAAGGTTACAAGATTTTGATAAAAATTGTTTCTTCACTATTTGGAATGTCTGAATAGATTTGTGGTATTTCATTTTGCTTTAAAACGTGATTAAATGTGCTCTAAAAATCAAAGACTTCTGTCTGGTTTTTTAATTTCTTCCAGATTTATAGCTGGTTAATATTATATGTCATGCTGGTTTTTTCTTTTTTTCTGTTTTTTCTTTTTTTCTGGTTCAGGAAAGCCGGCTAACTGAGATTCTTTCAAAGAAAACAGGGTTTATAAAAGAGAAGAGATCATTTGTATACCACATTAAGACCTGAAGAATTTTATCAAAATCTTTATCATGAACATTTAATTTTGAAAATTTTTTGTTGGAACTTTCAGGTGGAATATATAACCTTTGGGAGAAGTTGAGAGAGATCTCAGAGTATAAAGAGAATCAAAATGAAAGTAAACTTGAGTAGTTTCTTCTTGGACCATCATGGATACTCTGGGTTATTTTATTCCCTTTGTCTTTTATTGAGAATATTCTGTCTAATGAGATTTAGTTGAGACTGAAGATCCTACATCTTGTGCTATGTACTGACAGTCTTTAAGAGACTAAGCAGGGTGTCTTAGTTAGCTTGGGCCGCTATAACAAAATACCACAGGCGGGATGGCTTAAACAACAGAAGGTTATTTCTCACAGTTTTGGAGGCTGAAGGCCCAAGTCCGAGGCACCAGCTAAGTAGGTGCCTGGTAAGACGTCTTCTTTTCCTGGTTTGCAGAAAGCTATTCAAGCCTCCTCCTCTTCACATAAGGACACTAATCCCTTCATGGGGGCTCCACGTTCATGGCCCCATCGAAACCTAAATACCTACCAAAGGCCCCATCTCCAAATCCCACCTTCTGAGGGGACATGAACATTCAGTTCATAGCACGGGGGAGGAGAAATGTCCCCAGATGGATGACCTAAATATTTAATAAGCAGCAAATAACAGGTACCAGTTATTGACCATTTACTCTGTCTAGTCAGTCTACTGGGAATTTCAGTTACTCTTCGCAAAAGCCAGTGAAGCCTCTGTGACAGTGTCCGTTTTAAAGAGGAGGAAACTGAAGGCCTGGAGGTTAAATAACTGGACCAAAGGTCACAGGACATGGACGTGATTTGTCCACAATTTGGACAAGATCTATTTGGTTCATGTTTTTGACTATGCCAAAAAAATCTGCCATGTGGACTTGCAATCTTCGAACTGGGTTAATACCCTGTTTTCAGAATCTTCCACTGCTTAGTTTCCATATGTTTGGATGTAGCCTCCTTTTGTAGCCTGATTAAACTGCTCTTTCTAATGTATTCTACTCATGAGTGAGGCAATGCCCAAGTGAGAACACCGGAAGTTAGTAAAGATGCTCCCTTCTCAGCCAGCACTTCACTAAATTGAGTTCCAGAGGCTCTACCCCTTCAGTTTCCATGCAGTTCATTTCCTCTAACTCCATCTCAGAAGTTCACCGTCTTTGCAGCAAGAACAGGCCCCTAACCACCCTCCCTGACTCCAGTCTTGCCTCTTCCAACCCATGCTTCCCACAGATCGCTTCACTGCCAAGAGTCAGTTTTTCAAAAAAAAAAGTGAATTCAACCTTTTTCATCTACTACTAAAAACATCCACTTTCCTTTCACTGCTTCAGTGTGAAGTTCAAGCTTCTTAATATTGCTTATAATGACTTTACGGTTTTGGCTTTATCTGTCCAGCTTCAATTACCATATAATACTTCTGGATCAAGATTGTGTTTGGTTGCACATGACAGAAAACCCAAAAGTAAGAGTGGTGTAAACTACAAAAAGTTGATTTTTCCCTCCTTCCCATATGGCAGGTCCATTTTTCTAAATTATCCAAATCCAAGTTCTTTCTATGTCACTCTTCCATTTTGTTCACCATGTAGCCTCCACATCATTGGCCAAGATGACTACTTGAGGCCCAGCTCAAATGGGGATGCATATTTTAGCCCACAGGAAAGAAGAAGGAATAAAAAACATCTTGCCCTTCCCTTGATGGTTTCTTCCAACAAGTTCCTCTTTGGAACTTCCATTTTAGGCTCCATGTAACTTTGTCACATGGCCACATTTGTTGCAAAAGAGATTGGGAAAGGTAGTCATTGTTTGTGGTGGCCATATGTCCAGCGATAAATTGGGAGTCCCATTACCAAGGAAAAGGGAACAAAAGAAATGGGACAACTAGTAGCCTCTGAGCTTTTCACCTTGAACTATTTGCAATTGTCTCTGCTGAAGTTGTTCTCTCTGCCCTTGGGTGCACCTCCCCTAGAGCACTTGCAACATACCATACACGTGGGTTGTCTGTGTGCCTCTTCATTAGCCAGAGAATTCCTTGGAGGCTATGGACAACTGTCTGGTACTTGGGTTCCAGGATTTGGGTGTTTTTCTTTAAAAGGATCATTCTATTTTGCTTAAATATAGAAACAACCATAGACATCTGAGAATGTAGACACAGTTTCTAACTCTGCACACAAAACATGCATTGCAAGAGTATCCCAGCCACAGGTACAGAGACCTGTTCGAGGAGCTGATACAACGTTGAGCTGAGACCAGAATGAGGAGAAGGAGCTAGTCATGCAACAGAGAGAAGAGCCTTTCTAGGCAGGGAGTTCAGCTAGGACAAAGGCTTTGAACTGAGGCAGGAAAGGACTTAGCACTTTCAAGGACAAAGCAGCAAATAGCCCTTCTCAAGGACTCTCCAAATTCTGGCGGAAGTTTTTACAATCTTACGTTTAATTCTGTTCTCATATCCTGACTTTGTCAAGATTTGCTCTGTTCCATGTCTTATAGCTATTTCTTCATTTCTGCTCTGGCATCAGCCCCTATATAACTGACCATTTCTTCTCCATGATTCACTCTCCATCTCAAAGGCAACCATAAATCAAGGGGTTTCACTGAAGACCAGGTGATCACAGAGTGAGATGACATTACAGACCACAGAACGATCAACTGAAGATAATGCATTTGATCTGCAACCCTGCTGCCACCCAACATTACATTTCTACCTCTCAAAAACTTCCCAGCTCCTCTTTTTCCAATCCTTTTTCTGCCACTCACCCCACTTCCCACTCCATAGACACACATTCCGCCCCTACCCCAGCCAGGAGCCCAAACCCAATCCCTCTCATTTCCTCATATAGAAGGGTGTATCCTTCCCTTTCTGCTTGGGTTTCTCCAGGTACATGCCTCAGGGATTCTCCCATTTAACACTTAGCAAGATGCTCTCCCATGCAAAGAATGATCCAGGCCATTTACAGTGTGGGATTGTCAGAGAGCACAGATTTTAGAACCAAACAGTCCTAGATCTGAGCAGTGAGCCTGTCAGCTTCTAAGACTGGCCTTGGACTAATTAATTCTCATTTCCTCACTTATAGAGTGGGGTTAATGAGTATTTCACCAAGTCATTGCGACTATTCAATGAAACAACACATGAAATATTCAATATGGTGTGGAGACACAAAAATAGTATTGTCCTCTCCTATTTTTTGCCTCTACATAGCAACTGATTGTAAAATAATATTGCATTCATTTGGTTTTAAGTAATTCCTGAACAAAAGTGATTACAGTTTAGATAATATTAGGGCAGACAGATTAGCACACATCAAGGATTTAGAGATTCTTTTAAAGTGAGCTTCAAGTACAGTGTTAAGTTTGCATGTTGCTCTTTTGTTTATAAGTGACATAAAACCAAGTCAAAGTGGCCTTAAAAACATATTTATTGGTTCACATAATTTAAAAAGTCCTGGGTTGGATCTTTCTATGTGGTGGGTCCAGACACTCGACACTCAATGCATGTCATCGGGAATCTGTGTTCTCTTTATCCTCCTCCTGGCAAGGCCTCCTTAAGTGGTCTCATTCTCAGGAAGATATTCCCATTTCCCTGTGGAAAATGCCCATGAAAGCAACAGACTTACGACCTGGCTTGGGGGACCCCAAACGATAGCCGTTGGGCCACATCCCACTGAAGCCTTGTTTTCTACAGCCCATGAGCTAAGGAAAAGCTTTACATTTTAAAAGGTTGCAAAAAATGTCTCTGTGTGACAGAGACGGAGATGGAGGACCAGCAAAGCCAAAAATAATTATTATCTGGCCCTTTACAGAAAGCGCTTGCCAACATTGCAGCTCCAGTGCAAAAAGAGCTATTCTTGTCCATTGTTTCCCTTGAAAGACCCCACATCGCTTTCCTGGGACCATCTTGTTTTTCTGACCGCCTTCTGGAAAATTTTCTTGTTTCTGTCTCAGATGTCAGAGGGAGCTGGGCCACAGGCTTCACTGGTTCTCTCTTCAGCTGCCCCTGAGTTTGTAACCTTGTTCACTTCTCAAAGTTCTATTGTGCGCAGTCTGATTAGACTTTTTGATGGTTTCTTTTTCTGTCATTACTCCTTTCTTACCTGTAATCACTTTAAACGTTCTTATTTGATAGCCTCTACAAGTTTTATCTGAGTTTTAGAAAGATTTATATCTTCAATTGATATGCCTGCTGGCATTGACTCATGTGTTTGTGGTTTTTTAAATCTTAGATAGTGAATTCATTTTCAGTGGTGGTTGATCCTCAGGAACCCTGGTTTAGGGGTGTCTCTCCAGTGAGGCTTCACCTCTGCTTTTGCTAGGAACTTTGGAAGCACCTAGGAACTGTCTCTTTGCTAATTTAACATCCAGAGGTCACCAGCACCATAAAACAAATGCACCCCTGAACATCAAAGCTGATAGGGGAACTCAAGAGTTAAAGATTCTAGCCTTAGTTCTAGTTGATAGGCTTAAGTGATTAATGCATGTGGAAAGCTGTTATTCCAGGAACTAGAATGCATGACCTATGGGAGTCCAGGAGGTCAACAAGCAATTTAACCTCTGTGCCCTAGTAGGTCTGCAAGTGATCACATGGTATCTGAGCCATTGTGTTCCAGGGAGGGACAGATAAAGAACTGTTGATGAGCAGATAAAGAAGTACTAGGAAAATCACCACTAGAATAACATTCTTATAGGATTAACTTTTTTCTGTAACAACTTACCTACCCTTTTCCATATAAGAATGTTGTCTTGAAGTGAGATGTGAGGTGGTTTTTAGAGTATGTAACCTACCGATCTTCTCAGATCGCTGGCCTCTGAATAAAGTGCCCATAAAGATTCAATCCTTGTCTCTCCTTATGGGCTCTGGTAGTGACAGGCAGCATGATTGCCAACTTTTCTGGTTTCAAAGCTAGTGAGGGCAGGCATGGGTTTCAGAATTTTTCCCCACTCAGAGGTCACTCCAAGAAATGCAAGCTTGCCTGTTATTTCCTCTGATGTTTTGGGACTCTTTTTTTCCTCTTTACCCTCTCACTAAGGACAGCAACTTTATGTGGATTGTCAATGTTTTCCTCCTGTTCCAAAGTCACCATTAAATCCCAAGCTCCTTGGTTTCTGAGACTATTAAATACCTCCAGGCAGCTTTAGTTTGCAGACTGTATTCTGGTTTTGAGTTTCCATTTCATTTTTGGTCCCTGGGATTTCCTTTTCTTTCTTTTGAGCCCAGATGGAACTTTAAAGGAATGCTAGCCCTATTTATACTGCATTTCCGGGTGTTTCATAGCAGGACGGTTTTGTATAATGTAATCCATCACATTGCTGGAGACAGAACTCACATTAGGCCTGTGAGACCTGTATAAGATGCCACCAGCATTACATACCATCTACAGGTATCTTCTCCTGCCCCTTTTATCAACTAGAATAGCACCCGATGACATGCGCACTAGAAGTTTACCAGAGAAGATCACTTGAGTTACCAGGAGAGCGCCACAGAGCTGAGTTAAAGGTCATGTGCTTTATGGATCTGTGCTCCATACCATCAAATGGAGGGAAGCACCATCGTCATGTGGGGTTGAAGAATATAAGCTCTAGAATCAGACTAACTGGATTCAAGTTTTGAGTTCTACATCCTAAAGGGGTAACCTTGGGCAAGTCATTTGACCTCTCAGCAATTTCATTTCCCACCATGCATAGTAGGAACAAGATAGACCCTCCCTCAGGGAGATACAGAGAGCGTCGGGATGAGGCCCTGTACACAAAGAGCCGGCACAGAGTATGCTCTCCATCGAGGTGAGCCTCTGTTAGTCTAAGGGAAAGGTCTTGTGCTGGAGAAGAGATTTGTCTTCTGTGAGCTCTCACACACAAGGTCAGGGACGGAGGGACAAAAGCTCCTCAGGAGAGATCTTCCTCTTCCCAGAAGTAAAAAAAGGAAAGAGCATTGTGGGCAAGATGGAGGTTATTACCTTTGTAACTGAAGAGAATTTTGACCCAGTTCTCAGAAAGGAGAACAGATTCTAAGAAAGGCTCTGTGAAAATGTGGAATGGCATGAGGATTATCTAAGTGTCTGCGTTTGGATCTCAAAATGAAGGCCCCACAGAAGGGCCCTGAAGGCTTCCCCCAGAGATGCCACCCTTTGTTCTGAGGCTGTGGGAAGAGGGAGCAAACACGTTGGCCTTCGACACAGGCACAGGTGGGACCAAGGGGGTCAGGGGGCTCTTGACCTTCACCACCGTGGGCCCCCACACTTCCATTGTGCCTGCATCTGCCTCTTATCAACGCCTGAGTGTCCGCATTGAAGGGCCACCCTAATTCCTAAGGAATATTTACTTTCAAAAGGAGAACAACAGACCATCAGAGAATCTCCTAAGTATTTTCAAGAGAAATTTGAGCCGATGTAAAATGCAAAAGTGTCTGTAAAATACAAATGCATTTTTGTTACAGACTAGAATGAGCATTGTTGAAAAAAAATTTTTAAGTATTTTTAAAACATCTGGCTACTAGAACAGTTATTTGTGCAAACAATATTTCCAAATGGGCCCTTTGGCACCGCCAAGTAGGATCGCATAGATTAGGAAGTGGTCCTCGGGCCGTTTCCTCCTGAGAAGTGGTCGGAACACTGGGAAATGTGTTTCTCACTCATCAAGTGCTTGTTCAGCGGCCTGAAAGGCAGAGAGAGGTGATAATAGCCAGATATCAGCAACACTCCTTTTAATTTTTTTAAAAGTTGCCAACATTTGTAGGAGCAATGATCTAGGACTTTGAACAAGAGTTTTGTAGAATTCAGTTAAATTCGTATACAAACTGGCTACAAAGTTAACCTGGTACTTTTACGGTTAAATCCTTTTTCCTATTGTATGTTTTTGGGCACAAATAGAAAATGGTTCACACAAATTATTGTGGTCTGTGCTGATCCTTTATAGGCATGAAAACTGTGTAGTTGTTACTCTTTTACTTCTTAGTATGCCAAGGTCTTTATATCATGACTTCAAATACCACCCATTATTCCACCTGCTAAACAGAATAGAACTACAATCTACAGGCTGAAATTTAGGAAAGCACATTTTGCCTTCATATATAGAGGTGATTATTAATTCTGAGAGCTGTTCACCCTCTGAATTACAGGCTTTGCCAAGGGGTGAGTTCCTGTCACAAAGAGCAGCCGATGCCATCATCAGAAATGCTGTCGAAATTTCTGAGTTGGGTATGGGATTCAAACACAAAATCCTCGGTCTGTTTCAGTCTTGGGATTCTACGATTTCATCTTTTTAAAATGTTTGCATAGTAGTTTAAATTGTTAAGTGAATTCGCATGATCTCATTGATTTTTTTGTTAAAAATGATTTTTTTCCTGAATTTTTAATAAGTATAAATAAATAGAAACCATATAGACCTCTGAAAGAAGACGGCAGAATGAAGACAAACTGAAGATTCTCTTCCCTCAATAACTAAAATATAAATAGAAAAATGAAAATCAGCAGAAGAAAAGGAAATCAACAGTAGCAAGCCAACAAGGGAATGAGTACAAACTAATGTTTTGTCCTTCAAAAGTGGAAGACGAGAAAGAGAGGGAAGGTTTTAGAAGGGTGCGGCTTCTGACCCCGTGCTCACCCTGGAAGGATGAATTGTCGAAAATCTTGAGAATTGTCCTCAAAAGCTCCAAATCTTGATAAGAAGCAAATTAACGGGGCATATTGCTTCCTGCGAGTGTTTTGGGTAATAAAACAGCTTAAAACAAAATATGAATTCAACAAACAGGGGCTCCAAGAGAAAACAATGAAACAAGAGAGCAATCTGGGGGAGAAAATGCAGATTTCAGTTCTATAGAAACAAATTAAAGACTGAAACAACATTTTTATAAAACTAGTAAGTAAATAGTAATTAAAAAACTAACCAGACAGCTCAAAATAAAATTACACACATACAAAAAAGAAACGCTGTGATAAACGCAGTGAGTACATATGAAAAGCATAAAGCAATTTGAGTCTGTTTGTTGCTCCTAAAGCAGAGAACCTGTACACAGCATAGAGTAAAGATGCAAAGATGTAAAACAAGAAAATTGCTCTGACAAATGAAACGAACCTGCAGACTGTAAGAACACAACAAGACCCAGGAAAACAGGTACTGAACGATCAACACTGAGATACAGCCTCTTTAATTTACTGTGCTTCTCGGACGTAAAGAAAAAAAAGTCTTCAGGGAAACTGCCATAAACAGTAAGGGAAGTCAGTTAGGTTGCCCTCTGACTCCGCTAATCGATATTCAATGCCAGAATACAATGAAGGACCATCTAGAATTTCCAAAGGAAAGCATGACTACAAGGACTAGTATAAAAGCAGCAGGAAATTATTCTGGCACATGAAAGAACTCAGAGAATTCATGCTTGTGGGTCTTTCTTGAAAAAATGATTCAGTGATGAAACCCAGTCAATTTAGAGGTGAGTCAAAATGAAGTAGTATTTGGGAATGGGCAGGCTAGGGTAAAAAGAACTTATCATGAAATGTAATTCATTTGAACATGGAACTGATGATATTAAGCAATTATGGGAGTAATGTTTCCACAATAGAAGGTGAATGTTCTAAACTATGATATTGTAAAAACAGTAACAGAGCCAACATTTGGGAGGTGAGGGGCAGGGAGATGGGAGGAAGTACAAGTCTAAAGGTTTACTCATCTTTTATATTCATGAGTCATTTAATACTGTCTAAAATTGAAAACTGCTGTTAAGAAACAATAACTTCAGCTTCTTAACATTTTTCATAATTTCTTTTCTTAACCTTATTTCCCCAAGAGGGAATTTTAAGGAAACGATGTCTCCTGTGGTAAAGATATATTTAAATAAAGGGTAGTGATTTCTTCAGTTTTACTAGTGTTACTTTTCTCATGGTAAATTATAGGAATATTAAATCTGTTATTTCACTATTATTTACTATTATGTAAATCTACTATTGAAAGGTAGCATGTATAACATGCTCCTATTTCTGTAGATTATTCCTTCCTATCCATGTCTGTTTCTCTTTCAGCCTCTCTTTAGCACGTGCTGCCCTTTCCTCCTGTCTGCCTTCCAAACAGCACCCTGACTTTCATCCAGGTATTCGTTCGTCTCTCCATCAGGCAAACTATGTACTTCAGGGGACTCTGAGCCCCCCTCCAGCTCTGGGGTGTTGTGGCTGGTCCCAAGATTTCACTTCTCCTTATCCCAGGGAGCTCAGGGCGAAGCCAGCCAGAATGTGGCATGCTCCTGCCACAGAACTTGGATGGGTTTGACCCAGCTAAGGCCAACAAAACTTGAGGAAAGGCTTGCTGGGGACATCTTGGGAAACTGGCTTCCTAGTTTTTAAGAGACCTTCACCATAGGAGGCTCCCTCGCTCCCTCTGGACTTGGTGGTGGGAAACTGCAGAGCTGTGCCACAGCCATTTTTACCGCAAAGTGAAGCCCACCTAAGACTTACACCCACCACACAGACACACACACACACACGGAGGGTAGATAGAGTTACAGAGGAATGAAGTTGGGTCAGACCACCTCATCTCCAGATGTCAACTGTGAGAATCAATACATTTCCATATGTGTTAAACCAATTTGAATCAGATTTTGTATATATTTTTGGAGCTGAAAACACATTGTAATTGATACATCTACTTAGAAAGATGCGAAATATCATTTACCTAGTGATAATCATTTGGAGTTGGTATTAAAAAATATATATTTATTCCTTAAATACTTTATAATGAGTGTGTTTCATTTTTATAAACACAAAGAAGTTATTCTTCT
Source organism: Mormoops blainvillei (assembly GCA_004026545.1). NCBI lineage: Eukaryota > Metazoa > Chordata > Mammalia > Chiroptera > Mormoopidae > Mormoops > Mormoops blainvillei. The sequence continues at coordinate 98,537 of PVJD01004011.1, read as the reverse complement.
TGAATATTAACTTGTTAAACATAAAAGCAATATATACTCATTATAAAAAAGAAAAATCTAGACCTTTTCTCTACCAGGTGCTCCAAATAGAATTAGAGAGAGTGCATATTCTCTGATCAGAAAATATTAAGATGATTTTAGATATGGTTAACATGTTTACCATGCTAAGCAGTTTGCATGTAATATTTCATTTAATTATTATCTTAGGAGGTTGGATCATAAGAGCATGTAACAAAGTTACTTTCTGAGGATGACAAAGCAACAAGATAGAATTTTAGTTAAGCCACATCACGGCGCCGGACTGCCTCCCAGCCTCCTGCATGGGGGTTGGGGAGCCTGCCTCGTTTAACCTGCTGCACTTCGTGGTCTCTTAGAAACAACACCCTGATTCTTGATTAGTATTCGTCAAGCACGAACATAGTCTAATAAAAATCATGGCTACTGGGATGGTAAAACCATTAATATTTCCTTAATCCAGTTTTTATTTTATTTATTTTTCATTTCTAGAAACTCAACTGGTTTGAGGGAATTTATTGGGTCATATGATTTAAAAACTCCAAGGGCCCCGGGGCCCCGGGAATAGTTAGGCCTAATGGTTAGTGTCTATGAAACCCAACCTCTCTCCCCATCTCTTGGCTCTGCTCTTCTCAGTGTTGGGTTGACTCCCAGGCAGGGCCTCTCTGGTTTACAGTCCCCTAAGAGATAGCAGTTCCAGTGGGAAAGAACTTATGCCCAGCGTTCCCATAAAACCCTTAACATTGACTCTCATGGGATCATGTGTCCATTTCTAAACCAGTCACCGGGGTCCCTTATTCAGGCCTGGAACATAAGCCCACTGCTAGAGCTGGGGACAGTTCAGCCCTGCCAAAGCCAGGCATACGGAGAGTGGGAAGAGTGAATTTCTGCAAAGAAATTTCAGAAAGGAAGGAATGACTGCAGGCAGGCAACGGCTACAGATGTCCACGCAAACTCATTTAATCCTTGATTCAACAAATGGTTTTCAAAGCATCAAAATTGTCTTAGGTGATGGGGATGTCGAATGAAGGAAATAGCCAGGGATTCCTGCCCTCCCAGAAAACCTCTTGCACTCAATAAAGTTGCAACCATTTCTTGTGTCCTCTTAAAAAGTACATTCCTATCTTCTTCTGGGAATGTTACCAAACTCTCCAGGGGCTCTAGAGTCATCTTCAAGACCACAGAGAAGTGATTTGGGGCTTTCGGATTTTGGGGGAGGGTGCAAGGGCTGAGGGTTCCTTGTAAGGAAGAGAGGAACGACTAGCAGAGGAGCCAAGGGAAGTTCAGGTAATATTCAAATTGTGTATAAGTGAAGTCTGGGCATTTTTAGGTGAAGTCACTTCATTCCAAGAAGAACTCAGTTATTCTTTTTTTCATCCAGCCTAAGCTTGTAGCTGAGTTTAAAGGGTTGAAAGAAATATTAGTCTGACGTATGGGTACCAATTAGGCTTTTAGAAGTCCAGGAAATAAAATACTAACTTTTATGGTTGTTCCTAGTGCAAACTGCAGGGTAATTTGTCTCCCTGAGAAGCATGGAAGCACTTGCGGGGGTTTCCTGTTTTACACACTGTCTCCCACCACGCAGCTTGTTGTCTCGACAAATTTATTTTCAATAGCAGTGGGACATGTGCTTATAATTTTAGGAATGGAAGCACTTGAGATAAGGTGAAACCTGCCTGTCACTGAAAAATGAGCCCCAATGAAGTTGCTTCCTAGTTCCATATTTCAAGGCACGTTGGTTATCCTCCAGAAAGGGCCTGAATCAACAAAATTGATTCCAAGCTTTGTGCAAACATCTAATATGGGCACAGACCATATTTTAAATGAGGAGACATTTGCTTTGTGCCCCGTTTTCTCAGCGCTGCCCTTCCTCTCCCCCGCCCAGCTGCTACAACTTGGCAAATACTGTTAACCATAAGGTTTTTATTTATTTAAACAAATATCTGGTGAAGAAAGAAAAATGGAAAAAATCAAACTTTGGTGGTGGTTGGGACTGAGGGTGAGGGAACACTTGAGAAAAGACCAGCAATGATATAGGCAAACAAAGGTTTTGTGCATAGCCTTTGACCTAGCTCCTTCAAACAGAGCAGATATCTTATAAATGTGTTTACAAGTTATGTTCTCTCTCTGAGGCTGCTTTCCTCATCTGTGAAATGGGTTATAACATGTAGCCCCTAGGGTAGTTGAGGCATTAGATGATACGTACTATGTAAACATTTTTTTTTTAATAATACCAACAAGCCAACAATAAGCATCTTGTTCAAATACCCCATGCACCTTTGGGAGTATATCTCTCATAACTATTTTAGAGTTGGGTCAAAGGGCATATACATTTCAAATTTTGATAGGTGAGTCGCAGCAGGGTTGCAGAAAGATCACATGCATGTTTAGAGAGTTGGCAGTTAGGCCTGGGACGATAGTCCTTCCACATACAGGTGACCCAAACTACTTCTCTCGACTCAACTCAGGAGGCACCCAGGTGTCTGATTGACAGGACTGTTCAGGGAAACCCACTTCAAACTTAGACAAAGACAGCCCTCCTTAATGGCTCAAGCATCTGTTTTCCAAGCCCAAGTAGGCCATTTAGATAACAAAGGCAAGTCTGAGATGTTAAATGGCTGATAGCAGCCCCAAAATAGAGCAGCTCTGAGGTGGAATAAAAGACCCCTGGTGCCCATCAGTGTCAGTGGCACCTGCATGTGAAAGGTGCGTGCTCTGCATGCAGAGCTTCCCATATAAGGCAGGTGATGGGTCTCCCGGAGACGTGGGAGGGGTTGGGAGAGCTGCTGAACTGGAGAAGGTCACAGCACCGGCCAGGCAATCAATACGACATAGACTCGGAAGAAGCCTTCCCAAAGGTCAGTGAGGTTGAGTTTCCCAAGTTCACAACATTAGATGCAGCAAAATTAGGACATGGAACTCGGGTCTCCTGCCTCTCAGCCCAGTTGGTGCCTCCTCTGCTGTTTTCTGGGATCATCGGTCTGGCTGGAGCTCGAGGGATTATTCTGGGTCACGCCCAGGGTGGAGGAGAAGAAAGCCTCCATGAAGCAGGGATGTGCCAAAGAAGAAAGTAAAAGGAAGATATTTTTGTGAAGGCAGGAGAGGGAGAAGAGAAACAAGTGTGTTTGTGAAATATAAGATTGAGATATGCTCACAGAATGGGAGTTGTATAAAATAAAAAGTAAAAATCTCATACCACTCGTCAAGCACCACCTCCCCCATTCCACTTCCCAACAGTAAAAACCGTTAACAATTTCTGTATGTCTTCCAGGCTTTTTCCTATACATTTATATGTATACACACATACATACAAGAGGTCTGTCTAGAAAGTATCCGGCCATGTACTGTGAGAAATAGACTTTACTGAAGAGGATACAAGAAACATTGTACATAGGACAATGACGCCTCAGTCCCCTTCAAATTAGGCACTTTGGGACCTCACACAGTCTCCCAATCGCCATCAGCTGCCCCATCATATTTTCCTGAATCTCATGGACAGTCTGAAATCTCTTCTCTTTCAAAGGTGATTTTAGTTTTAGGAAAAGCCAGAAGTCGCCGGGCACCAAATCTGGGCTGTAGGGGGCTAAGTCACGTGAGTGATTTGATGTTTTACCAGAAAACTCTTCATGAGCTGTGATGCCTGAGCAGGCGCATTGTAGCGATGAAGCTGCCAATCACCAGTTGCGCATAGATGCAGCCTTCTGAATCATCCTAATAGTTTCCACAGAGGAATGTTCCAGCTTAATGCAAAATTTGATGCAGATTCATTGCTCTACTTGCTCAGTCATTGTGAATGTGATGGCCACCCAGTACACATGCTCACTCAATGGCATCTACCACCCCCACTGACTAGTACAGTGAAGTTGTCACTTTTCGTGCATGTGCATTCCACTCCACTCTCCTTGGCTGCCAGGTAATATCAACGTTGCACAAACCGTTCTTGTTACATTAACAATGGCTGGACTTTTTCTGGACAGACCCTGTCATATATTTTTTGTTTAATATAGATGAGATTAAACAATAAATTCAGAAATTGTTTTTTGTTGTTTTTTTTTAATGCCCTGGATGGTGTGGCTCAGTTGGTTGGAGTGTCATCCCGTAAAACAAAAGGTCACAGGTTTGGTTCCCATTCACGGCACATGCCTGGATTGTGGGTCCAGTCCCAGTCCAGGTGCATATGAGAGGCAACCAATGTTTCTCTCACACATTGATGTTTCTCTCTCTGTCTCTCTCCCTCTCCCCCTCTCTTCCCCTCTCTCTAAAAACAAAAATAAAATTAAATAAAATAAAAAGGAAATTTGCTTTTACTTAGTAATGTACTATATACATCTTTCCATTGCAATGCTTTTAGATCTACCTCTTGTTTTAAGTGGCCTTACAGTGTCATCACAGAGGTGTAATATGATTTATTTAACCAGTACTCTAGTGGAACACATTTAAATTGTTTCCAGCATTTTTTTAAACTAATACCAAGCCAACAATAAGCATCTTGTTCAAATATCCCGTGCACTTTTGTGAGAATATCTCTCATAAATATTATAGAGTTGGGTCAAAGAGAATACACATTTTAAATTTTGATAGTCTTGGCTAACTATACGTTCAAAAACTGCATCAATTTTATTTGTACCAAGAATGCAGGCCAGTTCCCCTCTTATGCTCTCATCAACATGGTATCATCAATCTCTGCTGTTTTCTTAGTGTTGTGTTCGTGTATATTTTTGAATTCTGAGTTGAACATCCATTTGTATTGTGAATAGCTATTTGTGCTTTACTTTTTTTGTGAGCTACTTGTTTTTACCTATTTTAATTTTTCTGCTTGGTTTTCAACTTTCTTCCTCTTGGTTTATAACAGTTCTTTGTAAATCAAATAAATGAGGCTTTGTCTCTAATGTGGGTGGCAGTCATAGTTCCCAGTCTGTTTCTTGGCTTCATGTGTTTGTTTTGCTACTTAAAACTTCTGCATGGTCAGATTTGTAAACCTGCTCTTTATACCTCCTGGGTCTTACATTATGCTCGAAAAGAAAAACTTCGTCATTCCAAGAAAATAAAATTCTACCTTCACTCTAATGCTTTAATACTTTTGCCACATATGTTGCAAATAATAGACCGATATGGATTTATTTTCGGTAAGCAGTGGTGTAGGAACTCGGCTTCCTCCCTCTCCCTTTCTCTGTCTCTTTGTCTCTTTTCCCCCCAAGATCACTAGCCAATCCACTGACCGATTTGTTCTTTGACCGCTTATATGAAATGTCACTGCTTTCATAAATCAAATTCCTGTTCATACTTAGGTGTTTCTCTGGACCCTATTGTATTCTCCTGATCATTCTGTTTATTCATGCACTAGTCGTATTCTGTTTCGAATACTGTAGCTTTATGCTACATTTTTAGTTTCTATGAAGGCTAATCTCCTCATAACTCTTCCATAAAATGAAGTTTTTTTAAAGGACCCTTGATGATGCCCCAAGGCATAGTATTATATTTTACAAAATCCAGTACCATACATAATCTTCAGGTTTCTGCCAATACATGTTAGCATGATCTTTCCCTGTATATATGCTATTTCCTCCTAGATCATCATACATGTTCCTGACCCCCAAATGTTGAAATTTGACCCTAGTTTTGGTCCAGTAGCAACAAGGGGTAGCTGTGGTGGACCTCGAGAAGAATGAGCATCCCCTTGTAAAACTTGTGTCCTGGGTGAGATTGCTACAGGGTTTTCACTCAAAGGGAACCCAACGTCCTCAGACACAGGAGGACAAGCTCTTTCCAGCAGGGGAGGTTCAGGGAGACATGGTAATGGCAGAGTGTCAGTTCCAACCTAATGTCCGCCTCCAAGTTTCAAGGTCTCATTCTTTTCCAATCTGATCCCTAACTTTTACAGGAGAAACTTGGTAAGGCTGTGATTCAACTGATGCTGCAATCCTGCCACCCTCCCAATTAAATGTTGTGCGTGATTTTTTAGCAAAATGAGCCTGTGGCTATGATAAATAAAAGATTCTTTTAGATCTGCCACAAAAACTTTCTTGTTCTCAGATCATTTCGTGAACTGAGAACTAAAGGATCTCAGCTCGTCATGTGCTTTCTATAAATGCCCCAGTGCACTTGGGAGAATCCATCCGGCACCACAGTCCTGGATTCCATTTATGCTTCGTCGCCATCACTGGAACTTGGTTAACTGTGAAGCCACTGAATGCCATGATAGCTAGCATGCTTTTCCCATCGGCAAGGAGCTGATCACTGCACTCAAGCCCATAAATATAGACATATAGGAGGGAGAAAGACATTATGAGGAACTGGCTCATATACTTATGGAGGCTGAGAAGTCCCATGATTGTCTGCAGGCTAGAGACCCAGGAAAGCTAGTGGCATCATTCCGTCTGAGGGCCAGCGAGGATGAGATGAGATGTACCAGCTCAAGCAGTGAGACAGGAAAAAAAAGGATGAATTGTTTCCTTCTCTACCTCTTGTCCTATTCAAGCCCTGAATGGGTGGGATGAGGCTCACCCATACTGAGGAATATAATCTACTATATTGAGCCCACCAATTCAAATGCTAATCTCACTCAGAAGCACCCTCACAGACACAACCAGAAACAATGTCTAATTTGGGCACCCAGAGCCCAGTCAAGTTGACACATAAAATTAACCACCACACCCCTTCACCAACCTGGTACTTGTTGTCTGTGCCTCTCCACATATTGGTGCTTGAAATCTACAATGTCAGCTTCTCTGGTGCGCAGATTCATGATTTCTTCACAAGAAAAGCTCCTGAAATAAATGACCTCTCTGTGAAAAGACAGAAACTAATAAAATAATAGATATCTAAACAAGGAGATGAGCCTAACCAAATATGGGATGTGAGTCTGTTTCCATGAGCATTAGCTTGAAACCACTAGCTCCCATGTAAGACACACTGAAAGCACAGTGTCCCCTGGAACATTGGAACAAAGTGTTCTTCTCCATTCCTTTGATGACAAATACGAGTCTTAATTAAGATTTTTTTTACTAAAATTCAAGACATCAACTAAAGGGTTATGCCTATTCTAGGATAACTCAGTGCCTGACACCAATACCGTGGGCCTCAAAATATGACCCCAGACCAGCAGAGTCAACATCACCCGGGAACTTATTAGAAATGCAAAATTTCAGACCATAACCCAGATTTTCTGAATCAGATACTCTGGGATGGGGTCCAATAACCTGGGTTTTAACATGACCACTAGTCTACGTAAGAAACGTCCAAACCCATAATAATTTTTATGAGTTTATCTGAGCCAAACTGACGACAACTGCTATGAAGTAAAACCTCAACGGATTGAGAAAACGCTCCGGAAAATGGCAGTTTTGCCACTTATTTTATACATCAGAATCAAAGTGGGAGACGTAAGGGGGTTACATGAAATCCACTGGGGATAGATGAGGAAGGCTAGAGAAAACAAAGGGGGCGAGTCTCTGGGACTGAATAGAAAGTCAAAAGCAATAGACACATGCTTCTTTACCTAGGTGGGTATAGGACGGTTAACAGTTAACGATGAACATGATCAATAATAATAACGAGGGGAGTCTGTGGCCTCTACTCTGGTTCAGTGTTTGTGCTTCCAGGGTCTGGAAAAAGGAAATTACCCTCCCATTTCAAAGGTATGTTATTGTAGATGCAAAAAGATAATAGACAGGCTCGGTTAAGCTAATGATTGACTTTCGCCAGGGAAAAATACAGCCCTAGGGCATGACTACCTGCTGTGAACTGCTTTTAGTTAGAAGGCTTTAATTTCAGACCATCCTATTGGGTTATTTTTTGCCTGTGAGTTTGTATGGCCGCCATGCAGGCCTCCCCTGAATTTGCCATGTTTAGTATGTGGCCCCTTTTCATCCACATGCTTACTAATGTTTGAGAGCCACATGTTTAGACAGACCTGAATTCAAGTCCTCATTTCTCCACTTGAAATCGATGTAACTTTTGGCAAGACATTTAATCTAAACCTCAGCCTCCTCATCTATGTTAGTTGGACCTTAACGGTAACTACTTTATAGGCTTGTTGTGAAAATTAAATAATAACACAGGTGTACAGAGCTTAGAAAAGAGCTGGCCATAGAGCACTAAAAAATTGTGGGGTTGTTTTTTTTTTTTGAACCATCGCCTAGGGCTATAAGACAGATTAAAGAGAGTAGTAGTTTTAGAGTCTAGGATAGTAAACACTAGGCACAAAATAAATAGTATATGCTCAATAACGCTAGCTAGCAATAGTATAGTGGTAGTGGTGGTAGTATTAGTAGTAATAGAATGCTTAGCATCTATACTATATTTATCTTGTGTATAGTAATATAATACTTAATGCCTATAGTGTTTATCTTGTATGAGGCATGTTTGGGAGCTCTTTACATATTACCTTTTAATATTTAAAACAACCCTATACAATAGATGTAGCATAATGGTCACCACTTTGGAGATGAGGGAATCCACAGGCAGAAGGGTTAAGGTTCTCCCCCAAGATTATAAAGTTATTAAGTGAAGCAACAAGGACCAAAGCCAGATTGTCTAGTTTCAGTCTGTGTGCTTAAGGGGGTTTCTGAGAACACAGAGCAGGGATATACAACCCAGTCCAGGCCCAGTGGGAATACATATCATGGAAGACTTCCTGGAGAAGGTGATGCTTGAGTTGAATCTTCAAAGATAAGGATTATATCTTATAGGAGGCCTTTGGCTGCATGTAACAAAAAAATCAAAACTCAGTTGCTTCACATGATAAAGAAGCATGTTATATCACATAAAACAATCTAGGGACTGTTCGGGTTACTTAATGCAACTGCTGGACAATGTTATCAAGGACCCAGTTTCTTTCCATGCATCTGGTCTCCCCTTCTTAATGTGTTAGCTCTATTCCCATATCACCATCCCTCACAGTCATGAGATAGCTGCAGAGGCTCCAGACATCACACCTAGACATACCCATGTGAAAAGGGAAAAAGGATCTTTTCTTTTCTTTCTTTCTTTCTTTCTTTCTTTCTTTCTTTCTTTCTTTCTTTCTTTCTTTCTTTCTTTCTTTCTTTCTTTCAATGGAAAAGTCCTTCACAGAAACCATTCCCACAGATTTTTCCTCATATCTTATTGCCCAGAGGGCTATTCATGCCCACATCTAATCCTTGGGGGAGGAGAAGGAATATCACCACAGGTGACGTAGATCATTTGGGACCTACCACCCAGGAGAAGAGCGGTTGCCTGGACAAAAGCAGTAAGAGCCCTGATCATGGAGGACGTTGTACAGACTGTGTTTAATTAGGCAGGGGTTCACAGCAGCCCCCTTTTCTCTTTAACAGCTTTATTCCAGGATAATTGACATGTTAAAAATCATACATATTTAAAGTGTACAATGTGATACATTTTGACACATGTGCACACTTGTGAAACATCACTGTGATCAATATGATGAACATAACCAGCATTCCCAAAAATTTTCTCCTGACCTTTTGTCCTGACCCCTTTCTCCTGACCCCTTTGCCCCCAAGCAGCCACTAATTGACTCTTCATTCCTTTAGGTTAGTTTGTATTTTTGAAAGTTTTCAATGGAATAATTTTGCAGCATATACTCTTTTTTTTTTTTTCCTGGTTGCTCTGACTCAGCAAAGTTATTTTGAGATTCACCTATGATTTTGTTTGTATCAATGGTTAATGCCTTTTTCTTGCTTAGTAGTAGTTAATTATATGGCTGTATTACAATGTGTTTATATCTTCATCTGTTGATGGACATTTAAATTGTGTCCAGTTGGGGCTGTTACAGGTACAACTGCTATGAACACTCATGTAAGGGTAATTGAATGAACAGATATTTTTATTTTTCTTGAGTAAATTTCTAGGAAGAGAATGGCTGGATCATATGGCAGGTATATGTTTAACTTTTAAAGAAACTGTCATGTCGTTCTCCAAAGTGGTTGTACTATTTTACCTTTGACTAGCAGAGTTTGAGCATTCCAGTTGCTTCTTGTCTTCACCAATACTTGGTATGGTCAGTCTTTCTAATGCTGGCCTTTCTAATAGGGATCATCAACTCCTTTTTATAATAAATGCTTTGTAACACCCCCTCTATTATCCTGAAATAAAATTTATTGTTATTATACCTACCTGTGATGCACCATTTAAAAAAAACCCCAACACAATGCCCTAACTATAAAGTCAGAGAGAAATAAAGAGAAAACAATTTTTAATAAAATAATGCATTGTATGTAAATAAATGGACATAAACTGGCAGCCATAATAAAATAATTAAATGCTCACGCCTGCATACGAATGCTTTAGCAATAAATGCAGATGATACAGGTATGTCATTTTGCAACGCAAACCCCATAAGCAGCATTGCCACCAGTGATGTGATTTACCAGCGTGGAGAGAAACTTTAATTAAATTCCCAGACAAAACAAAGGACTACATTCTTCCTTGATTTACATTTGCATTTGTACTAAATTTAACGTTTATTAAAGCTATGGGAAAATTGTTTTGTGTTTAATTATAAAGCTAAGATTCTAAGTTCAGATACAGAGATTTGTTTTGTTTTGTTTTGTTTTGGACCTACATGAACATTCAGTGGACATTAGAAACCCATGTGGGTAAGAGCTTTGATTATATTCTGATTTTTTTTTTAATCCAGAAAGGACATTATTGATACAACTGGGAAAATTTATAAGCAGAGACTGTAAATTATTAATGTTAAATAGAATTGTATCAACGTTAAGCTTCCTGAGTGTAATTAATATCTGTAGTTATGTCAGAGAAAGCCCTTGTAATTAGAAAAATTAAGGTGAAATATTTATAGGTAAAGTATTAGGATGTCTGTATTTAAATCTCACATGATTCAGGAAGAAAGAGTTTCTTTTTTCATATACGCACAGAGAAAATAATAAAGCAAATATTCCAAAACATTACCGATTGGAAAATATAGGCGAAAGGTACTCAGGTGTTCCTTAAATTGTTCTTGCAGCTTTTCTGTAGGTGTGAATATTTTCCAAAATAAAAAGTTGAGGAAGCAGAGGAAAGCTTTTTGTTAGCTGCTGAGCTTAAAGAAAAGATACACAGACAATTCTTTGTCATGTGTGATAACTTCATGCTTCTCAGAACATCTAGCACTTCTTGGGCCTCAACCTACTACATGCCAGCATTGCTCCCAATCACAGTGGAGTCCAAAGTGCCCCTATGAATTGCTGTGTAAGGAAAGAGACAGAGAGTGAGCTGGCCCTGGGTGTCTCCCCACTGTGTTGGGAACCATCACTGTAAGGACCCCACGTAGTGCCGGGCAGTGAGTTAGGGGTCAAAAGAATGTATAGGCTTTTAGACCCGAACAGAGATGATCCCTTTTCTTACAGTGTAGACCAGCAAGCAGTACCAGTTTACACAGGGGCCATGGCTGACATGCAGAACCTTGGCTCCTCCCCTTTTCCACCAACTCCTGAATCAGAATCTTTGTTTTAACTGCATCCAGGTGATTCAAATGCACCTTAAAATTTGAGAAGCACCGTTTAGATTGCAGATTTTAAGCTGCGGTCTCTGAGCAGGTCTCTTACCTTGGGTGGCGTGTCAGGAGGCCAACCAGGGGACTCAGCTCCTTGGGCTCCACTTAAACTTTGGGTTGAAGGAAAGGGTAGTAAGAAGGAAAACATTTACAAACCCCTCTTCAGCTCTCACTCTACCAGTGAAGAAACGGAGGCCCCTGAAGTTTACTTGACTTGCTGACAGGCACAGGAAGCAGTTAAGAAGGTCAGGACTCAAACCCTGCACTCCCCGCCCTGAGCACAGTGCTCTTTCCCCGAATACTCGGCTAGTTTTTCTCGGCAACAAAGTAAGAGGCTGTCCCAGGTGATTGCTGCTGCCCCTGAACACTCACGGACCACTGGCTGGCCCCCGCTCAAGCACTGGGAGCTGGGTAGCAGACCCCTGGCCCGACACAGGCCTACCTGGCTTTCACGGTGCTTGCTTGCAGACCCTGGGCCACCCTTCAATACTTGGTGTGCTGGCCCAGACCATGAAGGCTTTTGCTGGAATCATGAGCCAGCCCCCATCCCTGCCCAAGCTTTGTACAGGTCAAAAGAAAGTCTTCTTTCTAATCAACACTGGAGCTAGCTCTGGGACCTGAGGTTGATTTGCTATATTTCTTACTGAAATAAGTACCTGGTCTCTGAGCATTAGCAGCTCGCACTTTCCTTCCCCCAGCAGAATGTGAGCTGAGGTACTGAGAGAGTCTCACTTTAGCACTTACATGCTTCACTAATATTGGACACTGTCCCCCGCTCACTGGCTGAGGTACATTGATCACATCATGTCACCAATGAAAGCATCAACCTCCTTAGCTGGAGGATGGGCTCATAATACACGACCTGTCAAGCAGCCAGGGTACAGTGGGTACTGAATTCCTGTGGTCCCCACTTTCCTCCTCTCCTTTCCCTGTACCACCTTGTCTACTTCACCAGGCTACAATGACCTTTTCGATCCATTGTGAAGATGCAGGTAGAGGACCAGGGACGAAGGAGATGATAAGAACAAGGGAGGGAGTGGGGAGGCTGCTCTGGGCAGCTCTCGGCTTGCGTGAGTGGCTGGGCCAGCCTCGGCCTCAGCAGTCACAGGTAAGTGGGTCCCATTTGTCCCTAGCCCCAGGCTGCAGTCAAGGGCTCTCCTGGTTGCTCCTTTCTGGGGCTTCCAAACGAGGCGTGGAAGAAGAAAGTCAAGTGTACTTTTGGTCCCCCAATTATCTCTGGTCCAGCCTGTCCTCTCACCAGTCCCCAAGTCTTCTTCTCTGTAGGACTCTCCCCAAAGAAAGGTCAGACGATTAGAACTAAGGAGAGATTCCTTTCCAGAGTGATGCTATTAAGAGCATGATGAACAAATCTTGAATGGCCAAGTTCAGGAATTGCGAAGGTCGCCAATGAGCTAACTTGGTACCATTACAGATAGATTTAATCAGCCTCTGACTTATTTCTTTAAGAAAAACCTATATAGCCATACCATTAGGCCAGACATTTGCTAAGCATTGGATAAATATTACTTCATTCATACCTCATAACAACACAATGTGTGACCAGGGCACGGAAAGGTTAAGAGTCTGTGATGAGCACCAGTCAACACCAGGCAATCAGCAGCCGTAAGAAAGTGACTGCTGTTTGGAACTCCAGGTAAGAAGGTGATTTTTCCCCCCTCTTTGGTGCTAAACGCAGGTGCATGAGGGTGAAACAGGCCGATTCAACGATTAAAACTCAAGTCCCTCCCTCCAGGTCTTGTCTGGGTTGGCCCCAGGCCCTCAGCAACTTTGTGGACCCAGCTGCCAGCCTCAGAGTGGAGCCTGCTTTAAGGGCTAGGATGTTGTGAGGGAGTCTGGGCCCAGGGAGGATGCTCCCAGGCGAGGGGTCAGCGGGCCGAACCTGGGGCTGAGCCTGCCTGTGAGCCCGCTGCCCTGCAGACCCTTGAGAGGCAGTTCAGACTCACGGTCTGGCTCCCACCCTGAATGGAAGCTGGGCAGCAGACCCCTGCAGCATTGCCAACCCCCGGCCTGACACACCGGGACCTGCTCAGCTTCGCATGGTGCTCACTCGCCAAATTCTGGGCCATCAGCAAAAACTTAGCACGTTGGCCCAGACCATTAAGGCTTTTGTTGGAGACACTCCATACTGTCTCCCTAATACCGCGGTGAAATAGCGACCCCCCCACCAACCCACCCCCTGCCTCATTTATGCCCAAAGGCTGTGCAGGTCAAAACAAACAGTCTTCTTTCTAATGTAAACTGGAATTAACTCTGGGGTCTGAGGTTGATTTGTTAATTTCTTACAGTAAGAAGCAAGGCCTGTCATGGCATATGTTATTCCCAGGGGTTTGACTTCTTAAGGGCTGTGGAGACATTCTACCTGCACTGGTCTTTACACATTACCATCTGCCTCTTAGGCAAGCTGTCCTTATTAACTCCTGATCTGAGGCATTATTAATTTATTACTTGGCTTTGTCTTTAAAAGGCCAGCAATTAATCATGTCCCCCTGCCCCAAGAGTCCTGATTTAACTTCCTTTTATGTTTTTACACTTACGCATGAGGTTGAAACACCGAAGTGACCCTAAAGCATGTACATCACATACAATACCTCAAGGTGGTTTCTCACATGTTCAAAGAGTACAGCAAAACCAATTTAAATGGCAGTATTTTTTAGCTAATTGGAAGAGATTAGGGCCCAAGCTTTATTTATTTGGGTGCAGCCTTTCCTCAGCAGGACTGGAAGAGCGCCTGGAGTAAGGCCCCTCAACCAGACACTCAAACTAAATTAGCGAATAGGCTGATCCAGTTTTCTGGTTCCAGCTGACTGATAAATCCAAACTAAACAAAAGCATGAAAGCTAACAAGCAAATTGGGAACAAATATTCTTTTGCTTTTATAGTTTCTGTTATTGTTTACTAACTTGGGGGAGGAAAACCACTGATAAGCCCACCCCTATGTCTATCTTAAATGACTTTTTAAATGCTGTACTGTTTGAACTGGCTCTACATAAGTCCCTGGTCAGCGATCAACCTTGAGGGCATTTAAATGAGCTAAATTAAAAACCATGCCGATGGAGGAGGCCCACTGCCTAGGAGCTCCAGTACTCGGGCTTCATTTCTCATTGAAATCCTAGTTACCCCATGTGATGGGCCGAACTGTGTTCCCCCAAAATTCATAGGTCAAAGTCCTAACCCCCAATACCTCAGAATGTGAGGAGATAGGATTTTTGAAGAGGTAATTAAATTTAAATGCGGTCATTAGGGTGAGCCCTAAATCAATAAGAGTGGTGTCCTTATGAGAAGAGGGAATTTACACATAGACAAATACAGAGGGAAGAATATATGGAGAACCAGTGAGATGATAGTCATCTACAAGCCAAGGAGAGAGGTCTCAGGAGATACTAACCCAGCCAACGCTTTGATCTTGGACTTCTATCCTTAGAACAGAACTTGAGAAAATAAATTTCTGTCCGTTAGGCCACTCAGTCTGTGGAACTTTGTTATGGTAGTGCTTTGAAACTAATATACCCAGGTCTTAGATATATTATTTAAGCTAAAAAAAAACAAAAACCCTGTTTGACCATGGAAAGTTACATATGCTTGTAGTGAGTGGACATAATCTGAAGAGGGTTTGGAAATCTTGGCAGGCTGTAAGCAAATGCTCGGCCATCCGGTAGGCAGATTCCTCCCAGTGACTTGGTAACCACATGGTTGGAAGTCAGACTCTTAAAATGGACTTCCCCTCTTACAAGTCAAGAAGAAAAAAATTATCCGTGGATGAGAAAGGCTTCTCTGAATTTCCTACTCAGAGAAATCCTGAGGTAGCACGTGAACATGGGTTCCAGGTAGAAGAAATATGGTTTGATGATTTGAATGAAAGTGCCTATGTATCTCAATTGCTGCGTGGAATAGGGAAATTAAGGTATGCTACCGCACCAACAAACCTCAAAACTTCAGTGCCTTTACATGAAAAAGTTGATGTGTGTTTACAACAAAATCTCATAAGGTTCAGCAGGAGTTCTCCTCCAAGTGGTGACTCAGGAATCCAGGATCCCTCTATCTTGTGATGCTGCCATCTCAACATGGGTATTCAAGGTCATTATAGCAGGGGGAGAGAGAGAGGACACACGCCAGGTGTTATCTGCCTCGGCCCAAGGTGATACATGTGCTGATGGTCCATTGATTGCAGCTAACAGCAAGGGAAACTGGGAAAGGTCGGGGAGCACACAGATTGGTGAGCTCAGAGGGCCTGTCACATTATTTGAACTTCCATTATATATTAGCAATGGCACTAAGAACTTAGAGTGTCTTGGTTCATCCCTTTTTTACACATGTGGAAACTGAGTCTTAGAGACGTTAAGTTGCTCAAGGTCATGTAAACATAAATAGAACTCACAGGGGGACTTGGATATGTCTATTTCCAGGAGCCCATAGCGGCTAGGCTAGACTGGTAGAACATTTTTTACTAAAAATCTCAAAGCTCTTATCTTTATTTTTATTTGTCTTCTGAATTGCTCAGAAAACAGAATGGGAAATGAGAGACCAAAATCCTGAAATATTTGAAATGATAGTCTACACTGTGTCTGAATTATTTGGGTGACTTGAAAATTTGGGGCCTTAGATTTAAAGCTGATGATACTCTCACCTGATCTTCTTTCTAAGTGTATCAGGTGCAGCATTTTATTTTTAATGTTAAAAAATTTCACCAAAGTACAAAAGTATTTCCTCACAGTGTGCTTTGCTTCATCGAAAAGAATGCTATTAAGACATTTCACACACTTTTGACAGATTGTTCCCAAAATGTCAAGGAAACAAATAATAAAGTAATGTGATGGCACAAAGCTTACGTGGTTGAGGTTTTTTATACATCCCCAGAAAAGGAGATGTTGCCCTCAAGATAACCTGCAACTTAACTCATAAACTAAGAGGAACTGTGCAATGTCAAATGGTCAAAAAAGGTCTGAAAAAATACTGGAGCAGGGAAAGGTCGCCGGCCCCAAACAAATCAGACCCTCCCAAACACTGATCAGAGCCATGCCCTCCTCACGGCTGAAGGGAATTCTCTTTGCCCATTTGCACTGTGATGGATTATCATTTTAAAATCATTGGTCATCTTTAAAATATGGTCTTTGATTTTTGGCCCAAAACTCACTTCACCAATAACGCTCAATAACTTTAGTACTACAGTGATTTTATTTTTAAAAAACTATTTAGAGAAGCATTCTTATGGCTTAAAATAGACTACCCTGACCTGGGAGACTTGCCCTTAATTTGACCTTGTCTCCAAGAACCTTTCTGGAGACAATAGGGAAACCTCAAATATTCAGACTAATTGTGTGGTAGAGAGGATAGAATCCAGATGAAGTTAGTGGAAGTCTGAGTTATAAAAGATAAGAAATGCCATCCTATTTTTTCCCAAGATGTATTCTAACTCACAGTGTTGCTCATAAAAGACCAATGATAGATGCACCCAAATATTAATTCTTACCCTAAAGCCAGTCAGCATTTTGGAATCCTGTTTTCACTGGTTTGAAGCAAAATGAGAAAAGTAAGAATTGTGCAGTGATTTGTTCATGCATTAAATTTATTCAGCTTTTAAATTCTAAAAGATATTTAATTCTGATTTTTTGAAGTTATTCTTTTTTAAAGAAATGATGGTGAAACAGTGTTGTGTTTTTTTTAAATAAAAAAGAGCTTATTAGCAAAGTGAAAACCTGACACTCCTTAGACTCCCAAATATTTAAAATCCCATCTGCAAAACGTAGCAACATTGGGCTCACTGTGTTTAGAGACCTACAATCCTTAATGAGCAAGTAACAGGTTCATAAGCATTTATCTGAAAATCAGTATTTTACCTCAGAAGCAGTAGAGAGTAGGGTTTAAAATCGTGGGCTCTAGGACCAGTCAAACTTCAATTCCAACCATAGTTGCTGTGCCCCTTACAGCGGTGAGATGGGGCAAGTCACGTGACTTCTCTAGACTTTGGCTTTTTGTAAAATGGGAATAAAGCAACTCCGTACATATTTCTTAGAGCTCATGTGCGAAGTAAATGAGGAAGTGAATGTGAAGCGATTAGCACATGGTAAATGCTCAATGAATGTTAACTATTGTTATTATCATTAGCATTATTAATAAACAAATGACTGCTTGAAACATGTACCCTTCGCAGTAGTTTGGGTCCTACTTTCTTTATCTTATGAATTTGCCAGGCAAACCCTGTCTGTTTTCTGGGGTGTTTTCAAAATGAATTTATTTGGCCCCTGCTAATGAGCTCAGCTTTCAGGTTACAGTTAATGAGTGTTGACTTCCTTGCCTGGTTCTCCTTTCTCCCAGAACAGAGAGGAGAAATTCTCTGGTGGCAAAATGCCTTTGCTGCCTTGCTGTCTTACGGAGGCCCCTCGTGTCTCTCAGGTTCTGCAGAGACACCAGAAAAATGGAAGACGGGCCGTGGCAGCCACCATCTGAACCCCTACCATAGCCACATGCAGACTCTCAATAGAGATTAGAGACAATGCTTGTCTGATGTTATCGTTTTCTCTGTGAGGCAAGTAAAGTTGAGATTGTCAAAGAAACAGGGCGGTAAAGTTAGCGAGGAAGAGAGTCAAGAGTGAGTGCGTGTTCAAGGTCACTATTTCTTCCCCTCTAAATACCAGCACAGTGTTTGACCATAATAACTCCCTTCATAGGCTAGGGCACTTTGCACACATATGTGCTTGGCCTTCATCAAACATCGGGGGAGCATGAACATGGTGATTGAGCTGCATTTTGCTGAGCATTCAGCACCATCCACCATACTTAGCCCCACCTAGTCTCTCTTTTAGCATCTCTTTCTCCCCCTCCCAAACACCCGGGGCCCTCAGTTCATTCTGTCCCAGCCCCCTGCTGTCTATTCTTATGGCGCTTTGTACCGCTCTTCCCAGATCCTATCGTGATGAAAATTTTACTGCTCCCTTCTAGATTCTAAACTCTCAGAGGGGCTTGGTCTGCTTTTGCTCAGCACTGTATCCCAGCTTTTGGCATGCTGCCTAAAACCTCACAGGCTTTTAATAAATATCTGTTGGATGGACGGATAGATGGGTACCCAGACTACTGTCATCCCGTGGGATTCCAGGATTAGGATCTCTTACTACTTCTCGTTTCATCAAAAGGCATTGTTCTGTTTTCCATCTCCCTGCTCTCTGAGTCTTTTTAATTTATTAAACACATCTGAATAAATGCTCTTCAAAGCAGTGCACATTCATTTTAACAAAATCTTGTCAAAACAAAATGCCTAAGTAGTAATTATAAGAGTGAAATTCCAGGTCTGGAGAATCTGGGGAAAAGTAAAATATCGAGTCAGGAGGTCCCTTCAGTAATCTCTCAATCAGCAAATTCTAGGCCCCTCAAGTAAATCAGGGGGCCATACAGTGAATTAAAAGAGAGGCTTCCACAACTGGACTGCATAGCGCTGGACTGCAGCTCTACCACTTGGTCGTTGTGTAACATTGGGTAGGTCACTTAACTTCTCTTACCTCAGTTTCTTCCTGCTCTGTAAAACTGAGATAACATCAACCAGCGCATGGGGTTACTGAGAGAATTAAATAAGATATGTGGTCCAGAACGCTTAGAATAGTGTCTGGCCTGCCTCACTAAGCACCAGCTATTATTTTATACAAACTCGTGCCTGGTTACTCTGCCCCGAACCACATAACTGGACAAACCACATGCTTCATTGATCAGATTTCAGCAACCGTCTCAAAATCCAAGCCAACTCTTGACTTGCCCCCTGCAATATTGAGAAAGCTCACCAGACCTTTTCTTTTCTTGCAGGCCTGTCCAAAGCATCATTCCAGGGTGGCCCTGGTGAAACAGATGATGTCCGCATGGGGTGATGACTTTAAGGAGGACAACCACCATTTGGAAGTGTAAATTCTAGAATGCATGCTTAAAAATATATATATATATATTGATTGATTTGAAAGAGAGAGAAAGAAAAACCTCAACTGTGGCTCCACCCACTTCATGTGTTCACTGATTGACCCCTGCACATGTCCCCACTGAGGATGGAACCCACAACCTTAGCGCATTGGGAGACACTACAACCTACTGAGCTGGCCCACCAGGGCGGAATGCAGGCTTGTTTAAAAATCAGCTGCACGAAGGACATGGGCTCTGCTGATGCAAAAGCATATCTAGGAAGCCCGGAGGCAGCACATGAGGACACACCGACCATTGGCAATCCCCCTTTGCTCTTCCCAGGTTTCAGGCCTGGAGGCCTGTTCCTAAGGCAATGCACTGCCATCACACCTCTGTTGGCCCCAGGCTCACTGGGATCACCGGCGATCTGCACCTCCGGGCCCTCTTGACACGGTTCCCATTTCAGAGAGTGTTTACCTTCATGACAAATGCACGTCTTATTATTAATGGAGGCTCCGAGTGGAGGAGCAGCTGCTGTTTCTCACGTTGCTTTACAGACTTCAGAGGCCCCCATTAAACTTCTTCTACAAGTGTGCGAGGGGCTGTAGCTCACAGGCCATTCCCCCCATCCCCCCAAAGGCCTTGTTTATGTGGAAAGTGGAGGAGAACACAGACAGCCAAAAAAGGGGAAATTCGAGGAACCAGACGCTGCTGCTTTGATTAGGAGCCATGAGAAACACAGAGTGGCAATTTCTGCCCTTTTACTGCAGCCAAGGTGCCGCTGAAACTGAGAGAGAGAACTTGTCATAAATGGATGGCCTAGAAATTAAAAACCAGAATGTGACCAAATCCCAAATCTCCAGGGACAATAATCTTAGACACCATCACCCCCCAAAAAACCCCAAAACCCTGTGCAAAATAAACCAGTCACAAAAAGACAAAGACTATATGATTCCCTTGACAGCAGATCCCTGGAGTAGTCAAACCCACTGAGACAGAGTAGAATGGCGGTTGGCAGGGCCTAGGGGACCAGGTGCTGGGCAGTTATTGTTTAGTGGGTACAGGTCTCAGTTTTACTAGATGAAAAGTTCTGGAGATGGAAGGTGGGGATGGAAGCACATTGTGAACGTGTTTAATACCACTGAATGGCGTACTTCTGTAACGCTAAGAGATGGTACATTTTAGGTTATGTGTATTTTACCACAGTTATGTATGTGTGTGTGTGTGTGTGTGTGTGTGTGTGTGTGTGTAAATCTATATATAAAAGTCTGCTCCTTGGAGAGTAACTAGCATTAACTCAGAGCCATGGGAACTCATGAGTCATATTAACTCATAATATGTGGAAATGGCTTCTCTTTCCAGGTGTTTAGAAATATGTGCCCAACTTAACTTTGACGGGCTTGAAGAACAGATCGCATTACAGCAAGCTCTGGGCTAGCCACACTGAGAAGGCTCAGGAGAACTTTATGGAGTTCGCCTGCTGCAAAAATGTGAAGAAAGTGAGGCTGATCTTTCCCTCATCTCCTGTGTCTTACATTTTCCCTAATTGTATCAGCTTTCATACTGTCTTCTGAATTTCTTCCAGGCCAGGATTTACCACCTGCTTGAAGATAAAACTCTATTTTGGTCCTTGCACCTGGTAAATATTAGTTAAATGAATAAACTATTTCCCCTGACAGTACTGATTATTTAAGTCCATTTACTCTCTGCAAACCTCTTGCGTATCTGTTACCTCATTTTATTCTCATAAGACCTATCTCAGGTTTACCACCACTGGGAACTTCGCACAAGGGTTGTTAGTATTGCCATTTATCAAGTGAGAAAAACTGAGGTGCGCTTGGTCTCGGCCACTCGGGCAGCATTTGGAGGAGCAGACTTCACATCAGGGCTCGTGGCTGGTTTCTCAATGGCCCTGGCACCCAGCCAGGGCGCCTCGCTCTCAGGGTGACAGCTGACATTTATTGAGCACGTACTGTGGGCCAGACACCATGCCAAGGGCCTTACATGTCTTGTCTTCCTTAACCCACAACAACCCTTCAGGAAGACATTATTATTATCCTCATTTTGCAGAGGAGGAAGATAAAGTACAGAAAGAGAGGAGTGAAGGAAAGAGAGGGGTAGCTACATAGCTAGTAATGGTGCAGCCAGGATGCGACCCCACGCTGTCTGGCTTAAACCCATGCACTTATCTGCTATAAAACTACTGTCTTAAGGTGAAAGTGACAATATTATCCTGCAAAGAAGTTTCTTTATAGGAAAGCCAGAGAAAGGAGAAATGTTTAATCAAAAGGATGGCTCTCTCAAGGTGTGTACTCAGGTATCTTGGGACCAAAGCGATCATAGGGCACAAACTTCTCTGCCCCAGAGACTCCAGGCTTTGCAGTCTATTCGATTGGAACAGATTTTGTAGGAAACAGATTTTGCATTCTGGTTTAAAGGAAAATTCTAGAATGTTGCCCCAATTTTTTTTTTTTTTACCAATCCTGGTTAATCTTTTGTGTTGCCCAAGGGAGTCATCTTCAACAAAGAATCTATTTTTATTTTCAAGTCTAGTGAATTTTACTAGTTGTAACTTTTGGCTCAGTTTTGATTATAATAGAGAGGCCAATATTGATCTTTTAATTCCTATTTTCCTCTCTAATGATACTATATTCCATAGCAAGACTTTTCTAAAAATAAATAAAATAATATTCTTACTACGACTATTTAAAGAATCACAATTACTCTTCCTCATAATATTATAGGTATAATGCTTAGTATTACTAAATGTAAATTTGAAGTGGACATATTTTATATATTTTAAGAAAAAGGAAAAAGATTATTTTCTGTATGTCAGTACTTCTAAGGTAGCCAATGAAGGAAATGGAAATAAAACCACTTTAAATAATGAAGGAAATCTATTGGTTCATATAACTAGGAAAGTTCTGCCTGAGCCAACATCATCTCCTTATGGAGTTGTTTTCCTGTTTTTGTTTTTAACTTAAACCCCTATTTTTTAGTAATAGTACAAGGCAGTACAGTAGATCCTTGGCACTGGAAATGTTGGATATAGGGTTTTATTTTGTTTTGTTTTAACAACTTTTTTTTTTTTTTTTAGGTATAAGGGACATACAATAAATTATGTGTATGTAAAGTATCAACTTTGATAAGTTTTGACATATGTATACACCTGTGAAACCATCTCCACAGTCAAGAAAAACAACATATAAATAACCCCCAGGTATTCCTTATGGAATTTGGATGTCTCTTTTCCCAGCTTCTAAAATGAGTCCAATTTTTCCAAGGCAAAGAAAAAGGTTATTATTAGAAGCGAACATTGTAATACACATGGGGAACCTAGACAGAAACCGGGAGTAGGTGACTCTCACTGACAAACCCGACGTTTAGAACCTGGAAAGGAACTAATCGCCCTGTTTGGGAGAATATCTGCTTCCCTAGCTGCAGCTCCACTGACTATGTAAAGGCTTCGGGGGACTAGTGTCCTTCAGGGATTTCTGAGCACTCCATAAACTGGGCTGACCCAACCTGATGGGGCTCGCTGAGTTCCTAAGATAAAGAGACAGGGAAGAAAGACACAAGACTCTCTGTGACCTTTCAGGAGGCCTTGAGAAGGTCACTAGTGAAGCCGATGGCTGTGGAGACCTAGTCCCTTGATTTCTGAAGCAGATTTCAACCCCGCAAGACAAACCAGTCCCAGAGAGAGCTCAAGACATGTACTTAGAAACTGAAAGAAAGAAAAAAGATAAGACCAAAGGAAGCATTCATCCTTTTCTGAGTCACTGCAGCTTCTGAGCTGGATCCTCTTGTGAAAGGCTGAAGAATTATGAAACGTTTGGCTCAGCAGGAGGAAGGAGTGTTCACCAGATTGTCTTACAAAGGGCAATGCAGGAAATTATCCATCAGGTGGGAGAGGCGAGCACTGCAATTCCATCCAGATGAGACACGGTCAGAACAATGAAAGGTCTCTCTCCATTGAAAAACGAAACAACACTGAGTGAACTCAAATGAGATGAGATGAGGATAGAGTGAGGGATTGGGGAAGCACAGGAGCATTTAAAAATACGTTAGTTCTGTATGCTCCTGGACCTTAGAAATGGTTTTCTTTTTCTTTTCATTCTATCCCAGAGCTCTGATTCAAATCTCTTAAATTCCTGGGAAGTCCAGGCGTGGGTCTAAGGAGAGAGGGAAAGGGGCATCGATTGTTGGGACGGGGTGTGTTGTGTGTGTTTGGGGAAGGATAATATGTAATTGTTGAAATGGATTCAATGTGATTGAATGTAAATAAACACACAGCTTTATCACTTAGAGATGAAAGGGTCTGCCTAGCTCTCAGCCTCTTTCCCTGAAAAGCATAGATACTGAAAGGGAATCTTATCGAGGGGTTTTAGAAACCAGAAGGAGATATGAAGTAGCAGACTGAAAACACACACGAGATAGGATCTGGAGACAAATTGAGCTGACTGAATTCCCTTTGTCTTTCCTCCCATTTTTCCTCCTTTCATAAAAGCTGATAAATATCTGTGTGCAAACAAAATAGAGAATTAAAGAAACACCATGTTTCTAAAGCAAAAGAGAAATTCACCCTAGTATATGTGAAACGGCCCTTTCCCGCCTTCACGTAAGGACAGCGAGTGCGTCTTGGTGAAGCTCAGAGTCTCTCGGCCAGGCCTTAACATCAAAAACCTCCTGTGCTGGCCAGGCTTGCTTCTTGGTGCTTCAGGGGTTCGCTCAAACCTGGGGGACCAGGCACAGGTAGCCCCCATGAAGTCAGAAGCCTCTTGAGCAGGGCAAATGGGTATGTTATTTCTGTTTTCCCCAGAAAGCAGGCAGACATGTTTGTGCCTCCCCCAGAAGGGAGCAAGCTGCCCAGAGAAAGTCCCTGTTAAACCAGGCAGTTTAACATTTCTCAGTCTTTTCTTTCCTTCGTAATGTTATAATTTTTATTGTGTTCATTTAAGATAAATTAGGAAGTACCAAAAAACCTCACTATGAACATTTTCTTAAATATACCTCAAAACCTTTATGTTATAAAATCAAGTAGAAGATGGCACTAACTTGTTTTTCATAATTTACATTTTCCTCCACTCAATACCTATAGTGAATGGGTCATAATGTATTTAACTAATCCCTCTATATTGGAAAGCTTAGTGGTTTCCAGTATTTTATTATTATAAATAACCTGTAGCTAAATCTTTAATTAAATGTGCAAAGTCCTACCTTATTTCCTTAGGGTAAGTTCCTAGAGGGGTTGAGTCAAGCCGTGTAGGAGTCTGGGCTTCTTAGAATGGTTATTGCCAAACTGCAGCTGTCTCAATACCAACCCCTGCCCCATCTCGACTCCAAGTTTTATCAATCTTTACTCCCATGCATTATACCCCTGGCTAACTCTGGGTAGTGGCAACATTTTCTTCTGCTAATATGATAGTGTAAAAGTGGTGTCTCATTGTTGCCTTAGTTTGCATTTCTTCCATTACTAGTAAGATGAAGTGCTTTCATACAATTCAGTTTTTAAAATTAACTTGCTATTCATGCCCTTGGCCCGTTTTCCTATTGTGGTATTCACCTTTCTCTTCACAAAACCATTTATATATAAAAGATATTCTTGATCTGCTTTTAGTGCATTATATATTTCCTCAAAGTTTGTTATTTGCCCTTTAACTTTTTCATAGCTTTGCCATGTACCTAAAATTTTTTTCACATTAGAAAAAAAGGGTTTCTGCCTTGGAATCATGCTTACGAAAGTTCTCCATTTATCTCTGCCCTCTGAGGGGAGATGGTGGCTTTTAGACAATGTGTCATCAGACCTCCATGGATATTCTTTATGCATTTTTGAACAACAAAGAACAGAGGCAGTGAATAGAGGCAGGGAGACTTAAATTACGGTGAAATAAAATCCTACGTGTTTTGCTTACTAGAATTGGCTTATTCTTGCTAATTTTTCACAGAGCACGAAAAGTCTAGTGAAACCCCCAAATACACAGTGATGCCCAAAGGCATGATGCTTGTTCATGTGAATGCTTAGATTCATTCGGAACCCTGTTTCCTATGGGGGTGGGGACGCACGGGCTGCTGGGTTCTTCTCTCCTCAGAAACACCGCCTTTCCGCAGACTCAAAGCTGCAGAAACAATTGACTTCTCTGAATTCCATGGTGGGGACACATGCCTTGCACATGAGAAATTCCTTGTATCTAAAGGGGATTATTTCCTACAACAGGGTATAGTAGCCAACAGGACAACCTCACCAATATTATCTAGAAATCCACTCTGTTATTTGACATAAGTATCAGCGTCTAAAGTACATCTCAGTTTTGTGCCTGCCCAGCACATGTTCTCTCTCTTCTTGGGTTGAAACTTTGACTTTCCTTCGAGGAATCTTACTGCCCTCACTTTCCAAAGATATAATTTGACAGTGAAGGTCCTGAGCACATCTCCTGACCTTACGGTATATAGACAGAGGAATCCGACCTAGCAGATCAGAACTTTCCATTCTCCTCTCTGCAGTGATTGGTTCAAGGACGGGCACATGACCCGAGCTAGACTTGCATTGACATTACTGGGAAAGAGATATGTTCTTTTCACTAGGGATACTGGGCAGACGGGTTGTTAGACTGGACTGTGTTCACCGCCTTACGTCATTATGGGAGGGGGCTGTCTGAGTGAAACCTGCTTAGAGGGAAGGAGACCCAAGAAACAGAAAGTGGCTGAGTCCTGATGACTACAGTGAGCCCCTCGACTGACTTGTGCCTGAAACTGGGATCTCCTATATAGTTTCCTGAGTCCATAAACCCCCTTTTCCACATAAGTTCATGTGAGATGAGATTTTTGTCACCTGGGCAATATTTCTAAAAATGGTCACTTCTTATTACCTCTAGACAACTTGGCAATGAAGCTAGGAGTTGGGTTGTAGCCCTACCTCCATTAACTACTTTCAAATCCTTGGGCTAGTTGCTTAATCTGTGTGGGCTCACTTTTCTCATCTGTAAAAGAGGTTGTTGGAAGACAGAAACTCTAAATGCCTTTTCTAGGGCCATAAGTCTTGGCTCTGTGATAACATCGTGTCAACACTTCAAGTTAATCTGAGGGTCTGTCTCCAACTGTCACCTCCACATCCAATGACAAATGACACTAATTTATTTTAAAAGTTCAAAACCAAACCAGAAGGACCACATCTGCTTTGAGGGACTAGCAGATAGAGCAAGACTATCTCTAAAATGTGGCTAGGATATAGACTCCTCCGGAAGTGTGTTAATGAGGTGGGTAATATATTAATACTGTAACTATTGTAACTATTGTATAGATTAGTAATAAATATTTTGCTTTAAAAAGATCTGCTGCTCCAGTTTTGCTGGGCTAAAGTAAACGAAGATCCTACTTATATCAACAGATGACACAAGTGTTCAGAAGTGATGCCGTCTGCTCCAAGTGGAGGAACAGAGAAGGCAGGAAGAGAAGCTGGTCGTACTCCCAGGTCCCCTTAGTCACAACCCCATTATTTACTTTGATGAATTAGCAATGCTTAGAACTGCAGACGTAGTCATGGGATGATCTTTCCGAAATACGAATTGAATGATCGAAGTCCTCCGCTTCCTAGCTGTCGTTGATTTCCCCATGCCTTCAGGACTAAATCCAAAACCCTTGGTGTGGTACGTAAGCGCTTTGTCATGTGAGTCTTGCTTTTAATTCCATCTCGCAGCATTGTCTCCTACCATTCCTCTTTATGTGCCTAACCGACGCTAAGTTAATAGGTTAATGCATATGAAACACTTAGTATACTTCCTGGCATTTAGCAAATGCTTATAAATATTGGCTATTATTATTGCATATTAGTGTGTTCGCAGCTTCCCAAAGATGCATTACTGGCCCTCCTGAAGTCCAGCCTCACCCTTGCCCTGCTGACCCTTGCAGGCTGCACTGGTCAGGGGTCCAGCTGGTCGGGTTAGGCCAGTGGGGGGCACTGGCAAAATAATGGAGGAGAGGAAGAAGGGAAGAAGGGAGAAGTCCTGCTATTTTTCTCCTCACTGCCCTGGGTGGCTTATGCAGCAGTAACTGTGTTCTACAGCTTCGCACATGCCAAACAGGCCCACTGTGATTTCAGCATCTGGTCCCTTCTCTTTCCCTCTAGCAGACATGATAGTGGCTCCCTGCTGATCCCAATTTCTGCATTGCTTCATCATCCCGAGTTTAATCTCCGTATCATATAGCCAGTGTCCTGGTTTAAATTCCCTCTGTTGTAAATTCTTGGAGAGGCATCTGTTTTCCTGCCCAGACCCTGACTGACTCACGTGACCAGCTCTGGCGTCGTAGGCCTTTGCTTATGCTCCGCCTCGGCGTCCTTACCCTCAAGGTCAGTTCTTCGGCATCCTGAAAAATTTTGTTCTGCCATTACCTCCTGTTTGATGCCGTCTCAGTTTTTCCACATACTTATTCCTCAGGGTGAAATTGGGTTTTATGCTTCTACACATCTCTCTCATAATAAGTGGTTTATTCTTGGAAACCACTACAGATTTAATTTTCTGAAGAGCAAAACCACTGTCATATTAAACATGGTACTATAAACCTATCATATAAAAGATGTGTTTGTTGAGTGAATCATTAAGTGCGTAATTAAAGAAACACTTTTTAAATGCTGATAAAAATAATTGTAAACTGCCCTTGTGGCAGATGCTATAAGTTACGCACTCAATAATCCATCTCCTTTTTTCTTGCTAATGGAACTCTAGTGCCGTTTGGGTGCAGCAATGTGCTGAGCCCCAGGAAATACTTGCTTTCCCAGCCTCCCTTGCAGCTGAAGGTGACCATCCAATGAAACAAATGGAAGACCGCTGGGAGGTTTCTGATGAAAGAAAAAAGCCATAGCTCATACCACTCTTTGTTCCCACCCTGCTTTTTCTATGCCTTGAATGTTTGTGTGATAGCGGGAGCTACTGAGTGAGCATGAAACAACAACATGAAATTATGAGACTATATGCCTACGAGGGAAAAAACCCAACACACTTAAGATAGCAAAGCAAAGGAGAATAAGAATGTGACTCTCTTATGACATTGCTGGATTTCTTGATATTGTAGAAAAATAAAGCCTTCCTTTTAAGCTATTATTCTTTTAATGTTACTTGACTTGCAATCAAATACATTTCTAATGAGTAAAATCTGCCATTTGGGTGTAATCTTTTGTTTTCTTTTATCATTCCAGGTAAAAGATGGCAGAGTCACAATTATATTACCCAGTATCTGTAGCTACGTTGAGGAGTTCCAAAGAAAAACAGTTGGATTATGGGAGTGATGATTAATTTTATGTTGAACATACTTGGCTAGGTCATGGTATTGGTCTATTTGGTCAAATACCAGTCTAGATATTTCTGTGAAGGTATTTTTGATGAGATTAAAACTTAAATCAGTAGGCTTTGAATAAAACAGATTACTTCCCATAATGTGGGCCTCATCCAATCAGCAGCAGACCATAAGAAGGAATGCGGTTCCCAAAGGAAGAGGGAATTTTGCCTGCAGGCCGGCTGCCTTTGGACTGGAGCCGCAGCGGGAGCGCCTCCCTGGGTCGCCAGCCCGCAGCCTGTCTGGCAGATCTCAGATTTGCCCACTACAAGCCTGTCAGCCAATCCCTTAGAATAATCCTTTCGCTCACTTGCTCTCTCGCTCTCTCTCTCTCTGCCCCTCTGCCCACTCTTTCCCTCTTTTTTCCTATTGGTTCTCTTTCTCTGAAGAACAGTGACTAATACTTTGGATGTGAAGAAACTCAGGGAAAGAATGAACTTTTAGTAGGAAAAAAAGAAGGCTCCTTGAGATATATTAT
This sequence comes from Mormoops blainvillei, assembly GCA_004026545.1. Taxonomy (NCBI): domain Eukaryota; kingdom Metazoa; phylum Chordata; class Mammalia; order Chiroptera; family Mormoopidae; genus Mormoops; species Mormoops blainvillei. The sequence continues at coordinate 69,324 of PVJD01004011.1, read as the reverse complement.
ACCTTAATGGAAATCAGTAAGAATTGTCATTCCAATTTTCTTTTAGCATGTTTATAATTTTTTTTCTTTTTGTAATTTCGGATAAAGAAAAACTGGATCTATCACCATGTTCTCTTTTGAGCAGAGAGCAGTCTACATTCCTGCCAAGCTCAATTTAATTAATCTTTAGCATTCTTCCTTTTGGCTCTGTGAAGTCGTATTCATTAGAATCTTTCCCAGTGGTCAGTGTCTTCACCAGCCAGTTTCCTACCAAATGCAGATACAAGTCTCCTGGCCCTGGGGCTCACATTCATGATCTCATTCTGTCATCCAGGAGAGTTCTTTGTTGTTGTCAGAGTTAAAACTAGAGCCTGTCTTCTACTGCTTGGAATGAAAGGTTATGGGATGAGGAGAACCTATCAACGGGAGTAAATTATTTATAAATTGGATTTTAGCCTTTTAACTTCTGAGCATCTTGCTGGGTTGAATTGCTGAAAAATGACAGCGTTTCTGAGTAGTGGGATGAAAGCCACAGTAAAGCACAGATGTTGGTCTGGCTCTCACCTGTTTTTCACTAATGGCTGAATATGCCGAAACAGACTGGCCTTGGGCAGACTCAGACATGCAGGGGCCTGACTCAGTCTTCCATGTCTGCTTTATGTCCTTCACCCAGTTAATCCCTTCAGTGGGTCCTTTCCTTCTGCGGCCACCCGTTACTATCTCCTCCTCTGGAGACAGGGAGGGAGAGGTGGCAGGAGTAGAGAGAGAGAGAAGAAAATGCCATTCTCTCTTCAACACCTCCCAAAACATCCTTTACACACAAAGGCAATTTAATCAGAAAAACTCTGAGTCTCTTTAAACCTTCATCTAAACAGCAGTCAGCAAACCATGGCCCTTGGATTAAGTCTGGCCGAAACAGCCTTCTCAAGTTAATAAAAAAAAGAACATGTGACAGACCACGTGCAGCCTACAAAGCTTAATTATTTACTCTCTGGCCCTCTATAGATAGTTTGCTGACCCCTCTGGAGTCTAGAGGAGCAAGCCCTTAGTAGTGGAATTGCAGGCATGAGTGAAGGAATGGAGAAACTTTGTGGCATGAGGCTTGGGCCAGCTCTGTTTAGAAACTAAAAAAGATACAAAGAGAATTTCTTGAAAATTTGGAATCAACTTGTCCACAGGAAATGGATGCATTTTTGACAGGCTTCTGTGAGTGGGAAAAGCCCCGTGCTTTTATTATCATGGATTCTGTTGAAAATTAAACAGTAGTTAATAATCCATACATACTTTGCTCTAGGTACTGCTCAAAGCACTTTTCACAACATTCGCCCCACTTAATCCCCACAACGACTCTAAGAGGTAGGTATAGTTATTGGCCTATTTTGTGGCCAATAAGTGAAACAAATCTTGCAGATTAAATTGGTCCAGGGTAGATGGCTGGTTAGAGGAAGAGCTTAGACTCAACATGCAACCACCACCCCATGTATTTTTTCAGTTCTGACAAAGGCAGTGTGATGGGTTTTCTCTCCACAGTCCATTGGAAGGTTCTTGATTCTTGAGCATGCTTACCCATGCTTCTCTGCCCTTCTGTTTCCCATCCTCAGCCCCCAGTCTCCTCCAGCCTACTTCCTTTCCTAACATTGGTCCCAGTGTGGGGGTGGAGGGAGACGCAGACAGGACAGTCATGCAGCTGTATTATGCAACCATATAATATATCCCAGTCCTTCAGGAAGTTTGACAAACTGGAATATGTGTTTAGATTTCTAAACTCGGAGACATTTCAGAGCAAAGGGGGTCTGGCTGTGTCCTCCAGATGATTACAAATGGTTTTACTCTTTTGTATATGGTAGGGTTACAGCTGCCACTGGAATACAGCTGTTTACAGAGCCTGTGAAGGGGAGTATGCAGAGAATGTCAGTGTTTCAGACCTACTTCTTTCTCCCTTAGGGAAGGAGAGAAGCCCGGCCTGCAAGTCTCCAATGTGAGAACAGGCCCATTTGGTTCAAGAAGAATTTAGTAAAGAGTTGTAAAGGGTTCAAGATCCCACCGAGGCACCATGCAAGCCCGGAATACAGTGTGCCAATGGGTATGTGTTATTTTCCTGTGGTTGCTCTAACAAATGACCACACACTGGGTGGCTTAAAACAACAGATATGTACTCTCTCACAGTTCGGAGAGAGGCAAAGCTGCCCAAATCAAAGTGTCAGGCCCGCGTTCTGTGAGGAGGCTCCAGGGAAGAATCTGTTCTTGCCTCTCGCAGTTTCTCATGGCTATCAGCTTTCCTTGACTCATGGGTGCATCGCTCCAAGTCTCTGCCTCTGTGTTCACATTGTCGCCTCCTCTCTTATAAGGATGTTTATCACTGGACTGAGAGCCCATACAGATAATTTGGGATGATATTCTCTTCTTAAAAATTTTAACTTTTTAGGACATAAACATATCTTCTTGGGGTCTACCATTCAGCCCACTGCAGGTGTACAGAAACATGAGAGAGGGTGAAAGAGAGGCCAGGGCATGGAAGGAACTAGTCACCTACCTAGGGATTTGGTCAATCTGGCCAGCCCCAGCCCATTTCTAATTTGTAATTAGTGGTGAGTATCATAGGTATAGTGACTTAAACAGTGTAGGTGTTTATGTTTATCATGTAATGAGAAGTTAAGCGATAGGCAGTTTAAGACTGCTGTGCTGCTCCATCAACATCTGGGACCCTGGTGCCACCCATTCTTCTGCTCCTTCTCTCTCCATCTAGCTCTAGTTCAAGGCTTTCTTCTTTAAGATCACCACACGGTTCCAGCAGGCTGCTGAAGCTTCAGCCATCACATCTGTATTTCAGATTGGAAAAAGGAGGAAGCAAAGGAAGGGAACAGTGGTGTGTGCTTTCTGAGTTGGCTCACTTAAAGAGCTTTGTAGAGGGTTCACCCAGAGATTACATCTCATTGGCCATAACATGATAACCCCTACCTGCAAGGGAAGCTAGGAAAAATAGGTGTGCGTGTATGTGTGTAACCTAGGCACACTGCTGTATTGAATAAAATGAAGGGTCAATTAGGAAGGAAGAGAGGGAGAATGGGTAGTGGGTGGGCAACGAGGACTCACTAGTACATCGGCTTCATAAGTCGTGCAAGTCTTAGCGCTCATGTGGCAGAGGCAGAGAACACTGTCACCTTCTCTACCTTGTAACAATAAGAAAAGTAGCTAAGGTTTGCTGAGTGTTCTCCGTGTGCCAAGCACTAGGCTTGACTCATTCCATATTCACTCATCCTTACAACAGTCCTCTGAGGTTGGCATTATTACAGTACTCTCACTTACACCTGAGAAAACTGAGGCTCAGGGAGGTCCAGTAACCTGCCAAAGATCACATGACTAGAAAATGGAGAAGCCAGGATTTGAACCAGAAATGCTTGTCTGTTCCCCGTTTGACCAGGCCGCTGTGAGATCTTGGAGAGGCTTGAGGGAAGGACTTAGGTGATTTTGTAGCACAGTGACTGTGTGAGCATGGCCGCAGGACTGCTTCATCTTTTTTTTTTTTTTTTTTTTTTGCTGCATTAACTAGATGTGCAGTACTGACTTGGCAACTCTGTGTTATATTTTACCAACCCTTTAAAAACATTTTCTTAATCTCCCCACCTTCTACTTAGTTGACAGTCAAACACACATACACACATGCTTCTTGACTCGTGATGGCATTATGTTACAATAAACCTAAGATATGTTGAAAATATCATAAATTGAAAATTGCTTTTAATACTACACTGCGGAGTTTCAGTTGTTTACTTTTGTGATCGTGTGGCTAACTGGCGGCTGTGGCTCGCTGCAGCGGACCAACTCCCTGAGAAAGTGTCATACTGTATAGCCCGGGAAAAGATTGAAATTCAAAGTGCAGTTTCTACTGAATGCATATCACTTTTGCACCATCATAAAACCAAACAATTGTAAGTCAAACCATGGTGAGTCAGGGGCCGTCTGTGGGCACACTGATGGACACACGTAGTGGCAAGCGGGCTCTCCTAGACACAGCTGACTCCCAGCATGTGAACGCTCTGCCCCTTCTCTGTGTCTGAACATTCTGTCTACTTTCCCACCTCCATAGTTTTGTACCTACCAGTTCCTTTTTTTTTTTTTTAATTCCCTCCCTTCTCTCTGGTGACCCTAAATTTAAGCTGCTTCCTCTAAGACCCAGGTCAAGTGTCCTTGCACATGGTGCCTTCCTTCTCAGATTGCTCTTGCTGACAGTTCTCTCTCCTCCCGTCTCCTCCCCTCCCCTGTCCCTGTCTGTCTCCCTGCCCTCATCAATGCTCAGTGCCTCTTTTCTGAGCCACCTGCTTGGCCTTGAGTTGTCTCATGTCTTTGTCATTAGGCTGTACATATTTTAGGCTGTACATGTTTTGAAGACCAGTAATGCATCTCATGCATCTCATATGCCCTAAGTTCCCCAGCACCTCACCACTTCGTGCTAAGCTCTCCCCCATAATGTAGTCACGGTGCCTTATAGCACTGGTTTAGTGAGTTATGGACCCACTGAAGAGCTCTCACACACACACACGTGTTGCATGCACGTGTTCATACTATGCTCCTGTTTAACCAAGATACAGAGCACAAGGGAAAGGAAGTGGTCACGCCAAGCAGGAGCAGGTGTAACCTATCTTGATGGGGTTCCTCCTTTGCTGTTGGGTTCTCTTACAGCGCACAGCTGTCAGCAGCACTCAGTACAGATGGGGCTCTGCCAGAGCTGGGAAAACACCCCAGGCCTTCCTTTCAGCCTAAGCCTAACCCACCCCAGGAAGAACTCATACTAACAATCCGTGTTCTTGCACTTGTGGGGCTGTTTACTCGCATCAAGCTCTCCTGGATCTGACCTGGACTCAGCACCAGTGAGACCGCATTCTCATCTGGGAGAGAAGGCAGGGTTGGTGCCAGCAGTCCCTGGACAATGTCTCTGCCCCCGGCTGTCCAGCGTCCCCGAGAGTCCGTTTTTGAGAACTTGCCCAGGTGGCTGACGTTTCAGCACCTCATTATCACTAAGGAAAAGAACTCCATCTGAGTGGAACTCAGGTGACTTAGGAAGGACATGGGGACACAGTGGAGCATGGCCAGGCATACTATGCTGCCCAGCTCTTCTGATGCCATCCAGGAAGGGCAGAGTTGCAAGCCCATGGCGGGCTTGCGCCTCTCTCTACATTTGCTTTCTCACCTTGGCTTCTGATCCGGCTGCACCAATCAATATTGGGAGGAAAAGTCTCACTGTGAACCTGTAGAATAGGTCCCTATAATTCACAGTGACATCAGGTCCATTGTGAGTGACTGCACTGAATAGACTTTGGGTAAACCCCAAATCCCAGTTTATGGTCTTATCAGGGATAAGTTGGAGAGCTGATGTTAAATGGGAGTATTCCCTGAGATATTTCTTTATACTCTGAACTCTCCTGGTGATTCAGCTAGAACCAGCAGCTAAATAAAGGTTTATCCCAGCACAGCATTGAGCCCCATAATTAGATGTGTTTTCATGGTCCATAAATAAGATAAGCCCCTAGTAGGTGAGTCAATGACTGTCTACTGGACCCAAGAGTGTCTCGGGCGCACACTTAGGTTCTGGACCTTGGGGGCATCTTAGAACTCCTGCTCTTTTTTGAATGCCCTCCAAGCCCCATTCTCAGTTACCAAGTGTTGTAGATTATTTCTTTACAGAACCCATCCCTGTCCTCTCATCCCCATCTCACCTCCACTCCAGGTGAGACATTTATCTGTGCACATTCAGACGGTGAAAGAGTCAGAGCCAACACTGCAATGTGCCTTCATTCAACTTTAATATCCCTAGGTACTTACACCTTCCCCTCTCCTCTCACCTTCATCTCATCCACCTCTTTGCTCTGCTCAATTTCTCCTCTCCCTCCCCCACCCACATTAAGGAATGAATTATACAAAGTGCACAAAATATAACGCAATACATTTTTACGTAGGTATACACTCACACCATCACCACCCAGTCAATATATGGAATATTTCCAGCCTCTCATCAGGGTTCTTGATGGCCATTCCCAGTTAGTACCCTCCTCAAGGGTAACCACTAATCTGACCTCTATCACCATACATCAGTTATGCCAGTTTCTGAACTTCACAGGAATGCAATCATACAATAGAAACTCTTTCATGTCTGTACTATTTCAATTTTGTGCTTTCTTTACTCGGCATTATGTCTATGAGATCATTCGCGTTGTTCATAAAATACCAGTGGCCCATTTTTCTTTGCTGTGTAGTTTTCCGTTGTATGAATGACAGGTTATAATTTATTCAGCTATTCCCCTGTTGATGGACATTGGAGTTTCCAGTTTGTGGCTTTTGCCAACAAAGCTGCGATGAACATTCTCAGGCCAGTCTTTGAGTGTTCTTCATGCCATCCCCTATCAGTCCTCCACTCTAGTTTTCAGTCCCTTCCTCTCCCCTTGTTTCTTGTTTCTCCCCCTCAACCTAGGATATGGCCAGGGTTCTTCTAACTTAAAAAGAAATTTTTAAAAATACATTAAAAAATCCCTCTTCTAACTGGAGTCCATCTATTCATCACTCTTCTCCTCTCCTCCTTTGTTCATCAGATTTTTTCTTGGAAGTGCGGCAGACCCCTTGCCTCCATTTCCTCAGTGCCCACTCAAGGCACTCAAGGCGAGACCCATGTGGACTCGGCCTGGCTGTCCTCTCCTCTCACGCCCACTGGAGCTGGTCTCCTCTCCATCTCTCTGTCTGTGGACCCCATGCTGCCCTCCCGAATAAAGGAAGGAGATGACCTCTAATGAGACTCACATTACCTCCGCCACGCCCTCAGCTACAAGTCATCCTCACTCCCACAGGCCCCTACTGTTTGTCATTCGAGTCTCTTTCACGGCATTCACCACTGTCTGCCACGCAGTGTACCTGTTACTCGGGAGTACATCCTATGACGAGCCTGGGGCCTGGAGCCCGGGTGGTTCATCTGCATCTGAGTCATCTCTGGTTTGTCCCAACACCTGGTGCCATGGCTGGCCCTGACGAGCCTTCTCATTATGTAAGTAATATGGTTCATTTGTTATTTACTATTACTAAATTATTAAGTGATTTATTATCAAATTGCTTCCTTACTCTACCTCTATCATGAAACTTCTACCTCTGAAACACATCTGAAAAGTCTAAAGCTTTTAAACCTTAAAAAACAAGATGAGGAAATCTACTTTGTGTGTGTGCGCGGCTGTCAAAATTGTCAAGGTAGTGTGGCCTTGAGTGGGCAGTACATCTGTCCCCAAATGCAGGGGCTCTGGGGGGGCCATGCCGGTTATGCAAGGGCAGGCTGTTCACAAGCATCCAGGTGGGTTCAGAACTTCTTTATCCCTGGGTCAGCCTTGCTGAGAATAGAACTACTAAGACAAGAGTAAAGGAGGGTTGAGCTCAGCAGGCATTTAACTGACCCTAGTGGCCAACTGCCGCTAACTCAACCCTGCAGAATTTCATTGCAATGTCTTACAGTTATTTTTTATCCCAATATTTTCATGACTCGATGACAGCTGGTTTTTCTACTAGATTTCTGTTTGTGTTGATCAGGGTGTGATCAAAAGGAACCACCTTTCTCCTCCAATTTTCCTCTTTGTCTTGAAACACAACCAATCTAACCAAACCCATGATTTACCAAAAGTTAGATGGGCCTGACATCATTTTTGGATACTGAACACTTAAGTTCTATCCCCATAGAATAAACCTGGAGGACAGTGCTCACCAGCCAGGGAAACGGCGCCCTGTGGGGAAACACGGCCTCCCTTGTAGCACTCATAGCCAGGCATTTTTTTCCCTCTGTGGGGCATCCTTCAGCACTGGGCTGAGAAGTCAACTGCCCCCTTCCAATGAACACTACCAAAGGGCAACATTCTCAGTTGTCCAAAACTAATATTTCAGAAGAAATGCTGGTTCAAGGACTCCTTAGTTTCAAATCTGAATCCAGAAATATTATTTATTTAGTGGTTTGAATACCAGCCTTGGTTTTCATCCTCAAGGGGGAAAAGAAAAGATGGCAAAAATCTGCTTGAAAAGTAGTCTCCACCATGAGACTTCTAGTCACGAATTGCTGACATTTCTGAGAGGAAAAAAAAAGTGGATTTTTTAAAAATATGTTTTTTTAGAGCAGTTTTAGGCTCAGAGCAAAGTTTAGCAAAAAACACAGAGTTCCAATTTACCCCCTTTTCCCCACATATGCCCCCGTTAGCAACACGTCCCACCAGAGTGGTACATTCGTTACAACTGATGAACCTACACTGACACATCATAATCCCCCGAAGTCCGTCGTTTACATTACAGCTCACTCCTGGAGTTGCACATTCTGTGGGTTTGGACAAAGGCATATTGACATGTTTATCATTATAGTATCATACAGAATAGTTTTACCACCTTGAAAATTTTCCGCACTCCATCTGTTCGCCCCTCTCCTCCCTGCTATAAACATCTGCACCCAGGTTTTTGTGTGGACATAAGTTTTCATGCAATAGGGTAAAAAGACTATTGTTTTTGAAACAAACTTGACGGACACCTTATCAACACTTCTGACTCCCACCTTATCAACAAAGCTTCACCACAATATATTCTGTATTGCTATAGGGCAGAATACAGAGAAGAATAAGGTGTTTCTATCCTTATTTCATGGTACAGAAGAGAAGGTCAACCTGTAAACTCACGGAAAACATGACAGCATGTATTATGTGCAAAGAGAAACCCCAAAATGGGGAGGTGGACGTTAAGAAGCTATAAATAATCAAACACACCTGTAATATCAGAGAAAGAAAAAATAAAATAAAGTGAGACTTAAAAAAATTAGTATCTATTTCTCTAATACTTAAATTTATACTGTAAAGCAAGTGCAATTGTTTTTGCATCCTCCCACCCTTTTCAGTGTGTCTCCTTCTCCCCTCAGCCTCCTTAGCTCTGCAGGGACATGTTGTTAGTCCCCAAGCAGTGCCAACCAAGAGTGGAGATAGGAGTTAGGGAACCCATGTCTAAATGAATGTATTGCCCTCTGTACTGGGTTGAATGACGACCCCCAAAATATATGCCCATGTCCTAACTTGTGAATGTTATGTTACTTGGGAAAAGGATCTTGTAGATATAATTAACTTAAGGATCTTAAGATGAGGCAATCATCCTAGATTATTTGATGAGTCCTAAATCCAGTAACACGTATCTTATTAAGAGACACATAAAGGAGAAGACAAGCAGAAGAGGATGAGGCAAGGTACTGACAGACGAGTGATGGGAGTGTTAAGGGAAACCAGCAACCACCAGAAAGTGGAACAGGCAAAGACGGATTCTTCCATAAAGGTTCCAGAAGGAGTGTGGTCTGCTGGCAAACCGATTTCAGGTTTCTGGCCTCCAAAACTATAAAAGAATAAATTTCTGCTGTTTTAAGCCACGAAGTTTGAGGTGATTTGTTAGAGCAACAGCAGGAAACTAATACATCCTCCTAAGGACATTTTTACTTTAACACACACAGTATATTGATTGATAATCCTTGCACTGGATGCTGTCAGTCTATCTGGTCATCCAGCATGTGGAGGAATGTATTAGGTACATCATGCACGATATAATTTCACTTAAGGATGATTATTTAGTCCATAAATTTCCAGCCTTTCACATTTGCCTGGAGGCCTGTGTAAGCTCTGGAAGTTAGACACACTTTATTCTTTTCCATCTGTCCTATCTCCTCCCAATAACTTAAAGCTCCTTGAGTGAAGGAGCCCATTCCCCACAATGCTGAAGACCACACAACAAGTACTTGGTGTGCATTTAGTGCTGTTTGGCCGTAACATAGAAAGTCTAAACGGCCTCCATGAATTAAGGAGGCCAACGATGCTCTCAGAAATATAAATCCCTAACAAAACTCCCTTTTTCCAGCTTCTCCCTTTCCCATCTATATTCCACATTGTAGCCAGATTGACTTTCTAATATGTAAATGTAATGATTCTTAAATATAGTCATTGACTCTCCATTGTAGAAAGGCCAGAACTGAAAACCACATGGAAGGGACTTCAAAATCCAGCTTCAAACTTCCTTTTAGGTTAATCTGTCATCTTTCTGTTCTCAATTCCTATCTCCATCCAGACTCCTTCTCCCTCACAACCACCCTCAAGCTCTTCACATCTCAGGGACGTCAGGTTCTTTCCAGCTCCCACCCGAGCCAAGCTGGGATACTCGGCAATGCCCAGTATGCTAACCTCTTCACCTGCTGCACACCACTTCTCCTCTTTCCACTGTATAATTATAGCAGAGGCAATGCTTTGTGTATACGAAACTATTTCAATTTCCCCTTGGACACACTGGAAGATTGCATTTTCCGGTCTCAGTGGGGCCATATGTCTAATCCTGGCCAACCGTATCTTTGTGGATATAGTGTGTGTCACTTCCTGATCAGGCTTCTAAAACGCCCTGTGGGATTCTCCATGTTCTTCACTCATCATCTGATGGCTAGATGAGGATGACTTCAAGGTCCCATGGATTGTGGAGACATAATATGAAAGAATCCTGGGTCACAGAATGCCCAATAACTCAATTCAAATTGAGAAAGGCATGTTTTATTGTATAAATCCCTGAGATGGGCTTGCTTGCTATAGTACTTTCCTATCCTGACTAATACCTTTATCCTTGAACAGTAGCTAAATAATAATTTTGGTGAGTGGCCCTCAACTCTCCTAGAAGGAACGAATCACTTCTTTCTTGATATTTTCATAGCACTTTGTGCTGTTGTTTTTTAACAAAAACTTTAAAATAACTTCTAATGATAGAAGTAATGGAATAACATCACAGAATATCAACTGCTTTTTAAACCACTCATAAGCCTATCACTTTAACTATAATTTTTATAATTTTTGCATAATTTCCTTCTCTCTTTAATATGCATAAATTTTCAAAGTATGTTTTTAAAATGTAGTCTTTATTTCTGTCTCATTCCAAAAATTAAATTAAGGCAGGGATACATATAATTTTGTATTTCACTTTTTCACTTCACATAGTAATAGCATAAGCGTTTTTCCACATTGAGCGATTCGTCATAACTGTCCCCTTTAATGGGTGTGTAAAATTGCATTTCAGATTTTGGTTCACTTTCCTAGGATAGATTCCCAGAAGTGAGTTTACTGGTGTTAATATTTCTATGGACTTTACATTATTTCCAAATTGCGTTCTAGAAAGAGTTGTGCTCATTTACAGTGCCAAGAGCAAGTATAAATAACCTCCCCTTGGTTATTTATACTACCTTTCATTTAATTTAAAAGACTAAGCTTATCTATATTTCAATTTACTTTCATTTGATTACTAATTAAATATATAATTATTCAATCACATTTTCAATTTTGTTAATTATTTGTTTGGGTCCTTATATAGTTGTCTGTTTTCAACTTGATCTGTTTCTTGCCTATGTTTACAAAGTACTTAGTAAAGTAATCAATCCCCTGCCAAATCATCCATATCTGTTCAAGTTTATTCATTCAACACATATTTACTGAGCATCACTTTATGTCAAGTACCATCTAGGAACTGTGGACACATCAGTGAACAAATAAGATAAAAATATTTTTGTCCTCATGTTTTCTCTCTCTTCTTAGACAGTAACTGTAGGCCTATTTGAATTACTTCTTCCAAATGTACCATGAGTAACTAGAGGTAGAGGTTAATTTGATTCTCCATCACCTTTCATCATATGCGTGACCCATAATCAATGCGTGAAGATAATCAATGTTGGTTTGTGCATAGAGACAGAGGCCTACAGTCCAAAATCTCCAAAATGATGTTTCTAGTTGCCAGCACCTCGGCACACTTTAACATAATGTTTTGCGTCCACTATTGCCAGCAGCCCAGGAAGGTTGCTAGCTCTGTGATTATTGACCACTGCTGCCCATAAGGTTCATCTGGAAAGTTAAAAAAAAAACAAAAACAAAATGAAAAAGAGAAGCCCACCTCATTCCCAGCACCCACTCTCAGACCAACTAAGTCAAAATCTCCAGTTTTTTTTAAAGCTCCCCAGTCATTTTAATGTGCAGCCAAAATTAAAAACCATCAGCAAAGCCGAGATGTTTGAAGGAGGTTAGGTGAGAAGAGCAGAAAGGTATTTCTTCCATTGGTAGGAACCACAGGTACTTGAGTTCTTTGCTTTTCTTTCCCTTTCTTCCTACATACAACAGCATCCATTCATCCAGGTCCATTCTTTATGGATGTGGAAAAGTCCAGAGTCAATATCTGATAAAAAGGAGTATTCATTTTAGACGCTCATTGTAACCCTGAAAACTATACTCTGTGAGAGCAAGAACTTGGTTCTATTTACTTTGTGTCTCCAGAGCCTAGTGCCATGACTGGGGATGCTTGTTACAGCAACTAGCTCATCCTGACTAATCCATTCCTTGAATTTTTTTTTTAAGACTTTAGTGATGGGGAGGGAGGGAGAAACATTGATGCAAGAGAGAAACACCAATTGGTTGCCTCTCATGTGTGCCTTGACAGGGGACTGAACCTGCAACCCAGGCGTGTGCCCTGACTGGAATTGAACTGGCAACCTTTTGCTCTGTGGGACAACACCCGACCAAGTGAGCCACACTGGTCAAGGCACTCCTTGAATATTCTTTAAAGTCTTTCCCAATTCTCCCAGGAATAAATGAAATCCGTCAGAAAGTTCCGTTAGCATCCACCACTCCCAGAAGCAGGAGAAAATGTTGTGACCCCAACATCAGTCACTGGTGAGGATTCCCCTTCCTAGAGTTACTTTTGGCAGGCTGGCGTTGGCGGGTGGTGCGCGGCGCCTCAGCCGCGGAGCACAGCAGCCCTGCCACTCCTTGCAGGCTGATCTCACACCAGCTACGGAGAGGAAATGAGGGCTTTCTGTATGGCCCCACTTAATGCAAAATGGTTTAGAATGGGTCTATTTTAAATGGAGCATCTGGTATAAATTCACATACTAAAAAGGGATAAATACCAAATCATCTCCTGTCCTCCTCAGAACATCAAAGTCGTCATCGAAGTCTTTCCTTCCACCCTTAGATAATGTAAATACCAAACTAAGTCCTTTTGTTCTCCTTCTTCAGGAATGTTCAAACCAGGAGGTCTCATTTTAAGTCTGGAAAAAAAGCAATTTTTACATGGTACCTTGAAATATTGCTTTTATAAGTCAACTACTCTCTTCTTGTAAATTGTGACCACTTGCTGGAAATTAAACCTGCTAACATAATTATAATATGCAAGTGGAAATATTTTGGAATTTGATGGCATTTGTGCTTGAGAATGAGCTTTCTACAATTTGTTTTTCTTTGCCATGTAGTCACCAGGAAATACTTCTTCAAATTTTTGAATAACTCGACCATAAATAAAAACAGTACCAGGATCCATTGGGCAATTGATAGTGTATTTTGTTGTTTGACCTTCGTAAAGAAATGTTTGCCACTGTCGGTGCCTTTACCCTTGGGGAACCATCTCTTGAAGAGGGCCAGAGAGAAATCAGATGGCACCTCATTCTATTTTATAAACACCAGAATCCTTTCCAGTTTGCACAACAGCCTTGTTTAAAACACTTGGGTTACCATCTTAGTTTCTCCAGAGAGAAGTGTCCTGAAGAGCCGCCATCCTTTCTACTTCTGTTTCAAGCACTTTCTATAATGCCTATAATGTGGAAGGTCAAACGAGAAGTTCATCCTTTCGTTCCTGGCCAAACCTAAGATTTAGTCCCCTAAGTTCATGTTCTGATTTCACAAGCTTTAGAGGCAAAAAGAGTTCCACTTTCATCCCAGCCTGAAATTACCTCTCAAAACTTTGGGCCATTAGGAAATCTAAGAATCTTCCCATTATAGCCCAGCATCAGTTGATGTCTTCCAATACCTCTCAAGTAAATGCCAACCTTTTCCAACTGAACTGAGAGATGTTTAAAAGGGGCATTTGGGTGCAACATGGTAGGAAACAGTAAAGAGCTTTAGGGAAGAGGCAGGGTTATCTGGGATTTATAGGTCTTGCAAATATTTATGCAAGGTGCTAAAAAGTAGCATCTTTCCTTCTTAAGATTATTGGCCAAAGTGGGCTTATGCCTTTACTTTGTAAGTAAATATTGCTACACCATTCTAAACAAATTTATTAGGCCTGTCACCAGCAACCAAATATTTATGTAAGCTCCATGAGTTGAAAAGGTAGTTCAAGGGGTCTGTTTTAACCACAGCTTTGTAAATGTTTAAGGTAACATCCTGTCTCTTTGAAACCATCCTACCTAGCCATATCATCATATTTATAATAAAAAGACAACATGTTCAAAGTGATGCATTATTTCCTGCTGTCCAAAGTTAGGCTTCTGTCTTTTTATCAGAGCCAAACAGAAAAAAGAAATGATTTCAGAGAGATCCTTCTATGCATGGCCTGGGAAGAAGTCAGTGAAAGTATTCCTGGTGGGAGTTGGGAGAGAGAAAATGGAACTGTTGCGGCAGATGTAAGAAGGAGGAAAAATTTTAAATAACACGATTAGAACTTGCTTAGAATATGCAGATATACTTAATAGCTGTATCCATTTTTAAACCAATTAATTTTACTTTTAGAAATGCCTCAGTAACTACTAATGAACTTCTATCACCAAGCCTGGCCTGTTTATCACCACAGTAAGCTCCGTGAGTGAGTGTAAGCATGTACGTGTCTAGCTACGTGAGTTCTGGGCTTTGATAAGCTCTGATCAGTTTCATTTGCTTGTGGTCACATTGGTCTCATTATCAGACCACACTGTATTAGCCAGGAATATTCAGCTGCTAGTGAAAGACACTGAGCTCGCACCACGCATTGGCTCACTTACCGGAGAGGTCCCGGGCACACATCTTCAGGCACGGTTGGAGTCAGGGGCACAGAGTTACTGCCAAGTCCTTTGCCCAGCTCTCCTCTGTCTGGCTTCCCTCTCAGGTAGGTTTTAGCCCTTGTGGTTGCCACGATGAGCACCAGCAGCTCCAGCCACTTTTTTTCAACCAGTTTAACAAGCTACGGACAGAGGAGTGATCCAGACTGGGATACACGGCTCTCTGCAACAATCATTGCTACTTGATGTGCCTGTTCCTGGAACCAGGGGTAGCCTGTGGGGGCTGAGGTCAGCTGTGGCAGAAGGACCTGAAGGCTAGCTCTGATAGTCAATGTTTACACAGGTGTCAAAAGGAGCACCATCAAAGTGCCTAGCCCTGGGTGGAATCAGAAAGTGACCCGCACACATTCATTCAACAAACACTCACGGTGCAGACCACCTCCAGGTTGCCCATCAGGCAGAGTGGCTCAGTCACGTGAGGGCCAACCCATGAAAAATCAGCTGCCTCCTCCCGCCCAGCCCTCTCCGGGGCTGAATGATGCAAGCAGGCACAACAGAGACTGGAAACCGTCCTGCAATCCCTGCACCCCTCCAGCTGGGCCTTTCCTCACAATCATTCCAAAAATATTTGTCTGTGAGCCCCCCAAAGTGCTTCAAATGCAACTCAGACTTGCCCGTGGATCTGAGCGATCGCAGCTGTCTTGCAAATGTTGCATAAGTGGAGTACAGAGTCTTCTCTACTGCTGCACGTGGGGTCCCAGGACTCAGGACAGTGCAGAAACCCCAGTGCCACAGCAACTGCAGGGGCTCCTGGCCCATGGTGACAGCTCAGCACGTGCAGACATTTGGCCAACAGACCTTCCTTTGGAGTCCAGGTAAAACTGGGCAAACCTTCCTGTTTGGGAATATGGCCATCGGTGGGAAGAAGGGTCGAATGGGGCCCCGTAGTACCCTCCTTCCCCGAAGTTTAGGAGCTGGTACTTCGTTTTCTATAGTGTTTGAGCTCCTGCAACTAATGCAGAGCTCTGAGGGCTGACTGCTCCTTCATCGTATAAAAAACTCAGCTAGATGCTTAAGGCCCGGGTGAAAGTGCCCACTCTGTGTGCTCCTGATTTCCCTTGGAAGGAACCACAGAAAGGGGTGCCTTGGCTATGGCTGGCTATAGTCTCAACCAGTGGGTCTCAAAGTGTGTGCCCCAGACAAGCAGCATCAGTAACCTGCCACCTGTTAGAAATGCAAATTCCAGGCCCCATCCCGGATCTACTAAATCAGAAACCCTGATGGTGGAAACCAATAAGCTTTTAACAAGCCTCCCTCAGGTGATTCTGGTGTACCAGTGGTCTAAATTGGGGGTCCCCAGCCTCCAGGCCGAGGGCCAGTACCAGTCTGTGAACAATTAGGAACCAGGTCACACAGCAGGAGGTGAGCTTGAACGTGTGGTGCTTGAATCATCCTGAAACCATCCCCATCCCTCAACCCAATCAGTGAAGAAATCGTCTTCCATTAAACCAGTCCCCGGTGCAAAAATTATTGGGGACCATTGTCTAAATAATGGACCCTCATTGCCTGAAACCATCACACCACTGATTTTCAATAGTAAGCACTTTAAGGACTATCGTAATGCTAATAACCAACACTAATTCAGAGCGTCTGTTTGCCAGGTATTATGCTATCTGCTTTTACATGTATGATGACCTTTATAGGCCACAGTTTCTGGTATTTTGTTATAGCAGCTCAAGCCAGATGATTGGGGCTCCCTAAAACAATGCTGTTGGGTCTTTATGGGACACGAGTGGGGTGGCATACGCCCACAGTCAACACCAGTTAATGTGTGTCTTGTTTTTTCCAAGTTGCACAGCTAGTAACTGATGGCACCAGAACTCCAGCTCGGGCAGCCTGGCTCCAGAGCCTGAGCCCGTAACCACGACCCTCCCTGCTCTTAAACAACCTGGAGCGGAGTTTGGCTGCAGTGAGAAATGCGCCTCTCAAGTCCTTTCCACCTCAGCCATCAACAGGAACCAGACCTGAAAGGAACCACAGAAGTTCACCTGGTTTGGCCCTCAGCCACCACCCAGAGAAGGTGTTATTATCAACATATGACATAACCAAGGCTCTTAGGTTAAACAGGAAACACAAACCTACCCAAGTTTATTTAACCAGTAAGTGGTGGCTAAATCAATAAGCATTTATTATGTGTGTTCGGTTTGGTGGGAGTCTCATGGACCATGAATCAGAAGAGGCCCCGTGGTTTAGTGGGGCCTCCTCACTGAGCTCTGTTTGTACCACCCAGGGGGCTGGAGCCACAGGTCTGGGTTTGCCTGGATCTGCCATGCAGAACTCCCAGGGCCTGGCGCACAGCTTGTTGGCTGGTGGTTGTGCTAACATGCCGGCCTGGTCCTGCGGGCAGCTGGAAGCCTCTCCTTCTACACATCCAGCCCCTGCCCTTGGCTCCATGCAGCTGGGTATAAGACTGCTGCCAACATCCTCTCTGACAACCTGCCACCAGAAAGAAGGGCTTTAGGGAAATGGTGCTGGTGGACCTGGCTGGGTTATAGGGGCTCCTGCAGTGAGAGGCCAAGTCAGAAATGAACCAAAGGGCCAGCCCTCAGCAGGACTTTGTGGGGGCAGCAGCTGAGCCAGGTCCTCCTCTTGCTCGGCATGAAGTGAAAAGGTTGCTGGGGACTCCATTGTGGGGTACATAATGCAACATACTAGGGAAATTGACCTATGTTCCCCGAAATTTGGGGATGCTGATATTTCTACCCAAAATATCCAAAAGAGAGCATGGAGTGGAGTAGCAGCTTGCCTGAGATAGGCTGGTGGGGGCTGAGAGTGGGATGGGGAGGGCAAGGATGTGTGTACATTTCCAGAACCACACGTGGACCCCTAAGGAAGGAAGCTGATGGTGGGTCATCTCTGAAGGGATCTTGCCCAAGAGGACCTCCCAGAGGGGTAGGATGACCCCGACTGGAACCAACCAGAAGCCAGAGACTGGGGTAGCAGGAGATTGCAGCCAGTCAAAGGGGACTTTGCTTCAAATTCAACCTTACATGTGAAATCCTCAGACCTCAGGGCCCCAAGGTACCCTCCAAAAGAGCAAGCTTTCAGGCATGCCGTACCCAGAGGACCCTAATGCTAAACCGCAGTGACAACTTTGCCCCTGTCCTTTAATGCACCCAACCTCCCACCCCCACACCCCACCCTGACCCTTCAGAGCAAAACAAGGCTTTGAAAGGGTATATGTGAGGAAGGGAGAAGAAATATCTGTAACCTGGTTCATTGCAGGTCCCTTATCTGAGGGAGGTCAGAGCTGGAGGAGGAAAAAAGTTCTCACTGGATGACAGTTCTGAGTTTTAATAATGAATGGAGTTGGACTTTTAATAACTGAAATTGACAAACAAACAAACAAAAAAAACCTACGGGACCTCCCCTGAGATTTCACCCAATGGGTGATGAAGAATAATTCAAGTTCTCAGAGTATCTGGTAACAAAGGAAAAGTTATTCTCTAACTAGAATTTGATATTCAACTCATTCAGTTATACATACTACGAACACAGCACAAAACTCTTTTTAGTATATATATCCACAAGTGTAAGGATGTCCAAAAAAGGACAGATTGATGCTACGTGATTCAAAGATAATGCAGAATATTTGTTCGAGAAAGTCAGGTCTACCAAGAATGAAGCAAATGTCAAGGATAATTCTTAGGTCTGTGGAGAGAGAGCAGGGCCGTATGTCAGGAATTTGTTATTAAGAAGTCAACACATGACAAATAGCAAAAAGACGACACAGAAAACTGGGGAGAGGGTGGTATTAGGGAATAGGTACCCAGACTGAAAACTCAGTATATTCAGTGCAAGGGCAAGTGTCCGTTTTGTAAGAAATTATTATTACAGTTCTTTTGGATGTTTTATGGGCACTCACAATGTTCTTGGAATCATTGGGATGTATGGGTGGTCGTTTCAAGTAATAAGCATTTCCATCACCTCAGTGGAATTTCTTACACTCTTGCCTTATAAAATATAGTCAAGGTGCCTCCTCTTAAGGGTCATAGGACCCTAATTTTCTAATTGAATCTATTTTGACAAGGTGAAAAAAATGTAATGAAGCAAAATCGATGTCATTATCTGTGGAGGAGAAGCAAACTAGCAAATCTATACTAAAAAAGTTGTCTTTCCCTCTACTCAGGGATTGCCTTACAAAATTTTAGCAGCCAATTCTTAAAATACTTGACACATTTTAGAGTAAGTGCTTTTGGTTGCACAGAGTCTTAGAAGAAAGGAAAACCTATTGATAAACAATTTGCAAACTTACCATAGTAACACTTCTAAACCTTAGGTAGAAACTAAGTGACTCCAACAACAAAGGTTTAAATAAGATGGAAGTGCACTTCTCTCTTATGTAAAAATACAAAGCGCAGCAGGTGGTCTTGGGTGCAGATGGTTCTAATCCATGAGCTCACCCATGTACCCGGGCTTGGAATCTCTGCCCTCCTCAACATGTGCTCCCAACACCTCTGCCAACATTTCCCAGTGGCAAGGTGTGGCCTAGATGCTGTGCAACACTTCTCTCTATATTGCATTGGCCCAGATGCCACAAGGCCACCAGCGAAGCTGGGTAATATGGCCTGTTTCCAGGCACCAATGTGCCCTGTGAAACTAGGAGTTCTGTTACTAAATGAAAAATGAGAAAATGGATACAGGGAGTGGCAGGGGGTGACATAAGTTTCCTCCGTGCCTCAGTGATTACTAGAAAGAAAATGAGCCTGTAATTTTATTTAACAAATATTTATTGGGTGCTCCCTGTGTGTGGTATTCCATTTTACCGTAAAGATGACCTTCCAAGGGAAGAGGCTCCATTACTGTGATGACTTTAAAAAGGAAGATTCCAGCATTTTTTAGCTAAATTCACAAACCATCCCTGACATAGTTATTTCTTTGTGGGAAATTGTGGCAGAGGCAAACCTTTCTCCTTCTCACCTGGTATCAATTAAATTAAAGTGTTTTGAAACCCCATAGGTGGCATGGGTGAGCTCACAGTGACTGGTATACTATTTACCGGGTGCTAGAAAACAAACCATTTTGGTCTGGCCAAAAAATTAAAAAAAGAACACCAGGACTACAAGTGATTGTCATGAGACCTTTTGCTATGTGTCATTCTCTCCTCATTTTCATGCCGCACAGTTAGTCCTACCCAAAATAAACGCTTTAAAGCTGACCTTTTAGGAGCAGAGGGAGCCCTGGGCGAGGAGGCAGAAGCCCTAGGGTCCTAGGGCTCTGCTGTGAACTAGTTGTGTGACCCTGAAGAAATAAAAGACAAGGCCTGGATTTCTGGTTCTTGAATTCCTCCAGCAAACATGCTCTTGTCACCTGCTGTGCAGGTGTGGGGCTAGGTCTATGGAGGTGGCCTCCACCTCTCACCTCCTTGGGTTCTTCATGACGCTCCGTGTATCCCAGCCTCTATGGGCCACAGAGGTGGCTATAGCCTCATCACACACACACAAAGAAAACAGATATCTGTGGCATTTGTGTTATCACAGAGACTGCTCATTGCCCCCCAGTACCCATTCTCCTGTTCTTCCATTATAATAGAACCCCTGGTTTTCACTTGGGCACAAGGCCACGCTTCCATACTCCTTGGTAGCTACAGGTGGCCGTACGACTGAGCATGAGTAAAACCATGTGTGCAGTTTCTGAACTGTGCCCTGAAAATCAAAGGTATACCTCCCATTGGTGGGGAGTCACCTTGGACCATGTGGATGAGGATGACACCCAAGGATGGTGCTGAACTAAGTTGAGAGAAGCCTGGTAGCCTGTATTAGTTTTCTACTTCTCCATAATAATTTATCCAAAAATGCAGTGGCTTAAATAACATGTATGATCTCGTGGTTTCTCAGGGCCAGGCCCGGCTTTGCTGACGTCCCTGCCTTAGTCTCTCGCAAGGCTGCAGTAATGGAGTCGGTCCAGGCCCTGTATCTGCGAGCTCGACTGGGTAAGAGTCACATGCAAACCCACTCGTGTGGCTGTTGGCAGCCATCACGTCCCAGCTGACTGTTGACCCGCAACACCAGTTCCTTGCTCCGTGGGTCTCGCAACATGCGAGCTGGCTGTGCTTAGAGTACGCAAGAGAATGAAAGTCAGCAAGATGGAAGTTAGTCTTTTGGTACCCCAACCTCAGAAGTCACCTCCCATCGCTTCTGCCATGTGCCATTTGTTAGAAGGGGGCGACTGAGTCCAGCCCACGCTCAAGGGGAGGGAATTGCACCAGGTCATGACTATCAGAAGGAGGGGGTCACTGGGAGACATTTAGAGACTGGATCCTGACACCATGGAGTTGCCCTCTCTTGCAGGTCTGCTTCTGCTACAACCCCTATGGGCACTTCTGTGGACATTCTTGCAATAAATATCTCTGGTCCTCCCTGGCTTGATCTAATTAATGAAAGGAAGAACCGCTGGCCTACAGTATCCCACAGGCATTTAGAATTGGGATGCAGAGAGGCTGGTCAGGGTCTCTTGAGTACTGGACCTCATGTGAGGCTGGGACTGGGTCTGCATATGTGTATGGCAGGGAGGAAGCCAGTTTGCAGAGAGAGAAAGATGAGGCAGATGTGAGAGAGAGGGCTGCAGAGTGGGCTCAGCTCACGGCTTCCTGTTGTGAGTCCTGCTAAAACCTGGCTCTACCCCCATCTCCAGTGTGTGAGATGACGCTGGACCATTCCACAAATATGTCCTCACCTCACCCTGCCCTTTTGTTTGTTGGCTTGTTTTTTAATTTAAACTATTTTGAGTGGTCTTCAGGTCTTTGAAGTTAAACAATATCTAACTCAGAAAGGCCCTCATTCTTGTGTGTTTTCAACACCTAACCTTACCATTGTCTCAACCAGCTCATCACATCCTCCTGCACTCTCCTACATCTCCTCCCCTAAAAAAATAATGAAATCTTGCTTGAAAACATCGGGGTGGGGTCAGCAGGGCCCCTGGGAAGGAACTGTGCAAGAGACTACACTGTATTAACATATATCTCAATTTGCTTCATTGCTTTATTGGAGGTCAGAAGAAATAGATGTTTTTAGTACATGGGGTGATTTACCAATGGGGTGATACACTCACTAGGTGACAAAGAATTAAAGTCAACTGCTCTTGCTTTAACCCCTGTGCACCCACATGCTGCTTGACTAGGCCAAAAACAACTTACTCCTCATTCCTGTTACTAAGTTGTTGGAAAGAGCCTCCCCACTGCGAGTTTGGCCCCACATCCTTCCCTGGAGAGGCTTTGCTCTTGTTCATTTGAACTCCCTGATGGCACTCTTTGAGACAGAGTCTGTGCTCTGAGACAGCTCCACATACCCCCTCAATGTGCTACTTTTTGTCTGAGATGTTTACTGCAGAGTCCAGGCCAGGGTGCTGTGGATGGGTTGTATTTCTTGGGTGGAATTCTGCACTTCCCTTCCTGAGTCACACTCTGCATTCCTTTGATGCTTCCTCTGAGCTGGAAGGTCATTTTGCAGGGAAGCTATTGGCTACATAGCCCGTGGAGGGCTTGTACCTAACCTTGTCCTAGCAGCTGACCCTCTTGTGTGGAAGGAAGCAAAATGGGATGTGGTAAACAGGAAGACAGCAAGCCCTGCTTGGCCTGGAGAGCCAGAAACATCAGCGACCACGCTAAGTCCTGTGCCCAGATCACAACCTTCCGAGTTTACAGCACCTCCCAGGCTGGTGCGAAGATCATTCCAGCAGCTTGGGACTGTCAATGCAGCAGGAAGAATTTGTCCTAAGACGCTACCTCAAGAATTTCATGCTTTCTGAGTCTGGTGTGATAGATGGATAAACACATGGATGAAAGAAGAAGGGAGAGCTAGAGGGAGCAGTGAGGGGTAGGCCTAGCCCTCACCACCTCGTTTTAAACTGTTACCCGACCCCACCCACCCCTCATTCCCAATCCTTCGCCAGGTTGTATTTCTCTATTTCTATAACTTCTATTATACTATGCTTACTTTTATTGCCTTCCCATGCTAGAATATAAGCCCATGAGGTCGGGGATACTTGTTTGCACCCTGATGAATCCAAGGAGGCTGCAACAGAGCATGGTAGACAGTTAAGTATTCAACAATTATGTGTTGAATGAATAAATGAATGAACGAGTGAATGAATGAATGAATGAATTTCTCTAGGGATGCTTTTAACAATTTTCTTATTGCATTTCTTTTACTATTTTTCTCCTGTTCTCCAGACCGCAAATGCCTTCTGCCAACCCCACCAATCGTAGTCCCATCCATCTCCCAAGGGCCACCTCCAGTGCCACTTCTGCAGTGTGGCATCGTGGTTAAGAGCTCTGCCTTCAGAGTTCAAATCCCTACTCTACTGCTTGCTCACCTTGTAACCCTGATTAAATTACTTCATATCTCTTAGCCTTGAGTTCTTTACCTGATGTTATTACTGTGAAGATGAAATAACATGTCTGAGACATGCTTAATGAGCACATCCCCCCTGATGTTCCCCAATTGGGTGCCTTCTCTCCCTCCTTTGAATGCCCATATTATATTGAGTCTCTCTTAAAAACTCTTCACATTTTCTCATATATTCTAGTTATTCTTGCACATTTAGCATTTTTCTTGCAGGAGTTTCCTTCTGACGCAGTCCTTTGCAAATATATACTTTTGAACTCTCCTTGAGTATTTGTAGATGGAGCACCTGAACAAAGAAATATCTAAGCACAGGAATGAACATTGCTGGGATGAAGGAGTGGGGACGAGATTAGTATTCAGAGGACAGATGAGACATTGTCTGGAAGGGCTTGCAAGATGGGATATCGTCATGCAGAAACACAAGACCAAAAAAAAATTTCACCCACCACAGGCTTTTCACATTATGGGCTGCAGCTTCATGCAAGTTTTTGGGCTAGAGCCCGTGAGTAGGAATCAGCATCCCCTGTGAATCAGAAGAGCCCAGTTCAAAGGGAGCAGGTGAAGGAGCAAGAGTCAGGCCCAGACGTGAGGCGGCAAAGCCTTGGCTTCTAAAGAAAAGGACCTGCCCCTTTCTGTTACAGGGATCCCCTGGAAAGTCACTCGTGATAAACACTGGTATGCTTCTGCAATCTGGCTTTCATCCCTTCAAAACTGGGGGCAATTAACAGAGATGGGGAAGCCAAGAAAATGCACTGTGAGTATAAACAGCTTGACAGGACATTTATACAGCAGCAATCGGAGCAGAGCCCCCTCCCCTGTTGCGGGGAGGCCAGGGGTGGGGGATATGAGAGCAGGAGGCCCATCGGCCCATCTTTTCCTTCTTTCTGAGATGGGTTGCTTTCTCAGTTCAGCAGGATCCTGGTTGAGCTTCAGGAAAGGGAGACCGACCAAGTGGGGTCGTAGGGAAAGCAGCAGACAGAGGAGCCTTCGTCCTTCTCCCCCTCGGGACCACCAAAGGCCGGTTATAGGAAGCGGGAGGGAAGAAGTCACTGTCTAACTTGTTTTTTCTAGCTTTATTGCGATATAATCGACAACCCTCTGCCCCTAGGGACCGCCGTTCTATGAACTCCTATGAGTTTGACTATTTCAGGTCCCACATACAAGTGAGATCATGCAGTATTTGCCTGTGTCTGGCTTATTTCACTGAGCATAATGTCCTCCAGGTTTACCCATGCTGTTGCAAATGGAAGGCTCTCCTTTTTTTTCAAAATCTAAGTAATATTCATATATATATTTCTATATATAAATATACTCAATATAATTTAGTTTGCATATTTATATATATAAATGTACATTTTATTTGCCCGCTCACCTATTGACAGAGACCCAGGTTGTTCCCACGTTTCCGTAGCCTGGCTATGGTGAAGAATGCAAAAATGAACATGGCAGTGCAGATTTGCATCGCGTAAATGCCAATCGAAACCACGTCTGTTAGGACGGCTGCTATCAGAAAGACAAAAAGGTAGGTACTGTTGAGGATATGGAGAAAGGGAACCCTGTACACTCTTGGAGTATAAATTGGTACTATCTTAACTTTTGCAAACTGAATGCCTCAACCTGAGTTCATGTATTATCCATGGTCAGGGTTAAACAGTTACAGGCTCGGTCCTTCCTGGGTGCCAGGCTGGCAGGATCTTTTGTCCTGGACAAAGTCCGTGAAGGTCCCGGAGCACATAGCTGTGAGCACAGGCCCGAGAGGCAGGCAGTGTTGAGGTCCGACAGCAGCTCCGCCGCCTGCTGACTGTCGGACCTGGGCGAGTCCAGCCTCCTAAGGTTTGCTTTCTCTGCTTCTCACTGGGGATGAAGTTCATATCTATCTACTGGGATTGTCCTTAGGAATGATTTTTAAAAAACGACAACACAATTTCAAGCTGCCAAATGGTCTCAACGAAGTGTGGCTCTTTGGATTATTATTAAAACACAAAATCTATGTTCTGTGGTAGGGGAGAAAGAGGACCTCATGTCAGAGAAGGGAGAATTGGCTTTTAGAGTAGAATGAATGTCTTGATGGTACGTATTTGGATTTCCTATTTGAAAAGAAGATTACAACTTTTAGGGGTGATAGAAATTTACTATGTTGATGTGGACTTGTATACGTATATCAAAACTTATCAAATTATATGATTTCAATATGTGTGATTCGTTGCATTGTGGTTGTACCTCAGTAAATCAGTTAAAAATAAAAGTAATTAACATTTAGAACAGCAACAAAAAGATCATAATTATAATGATTTTCTGGCAGGTGATTTATAAGTGGATGGACACATAGGTAAATGAAAACTCCAATATGAAAAACACTATTCACACATATCTATTCCTTACAGTTTTCTTAATACTTTTCTTTTCTTCCCTTTCATCGACTCAGATCCTTTATCCTTTAAGACCCAACTTAAGTTCCACCTTCTCTCAGAACCTTCAGAGTTCACGCCACCTCATTGTAACTGAATGCACCTATGAATATTTTAACTCATATACATGCTGTTTTCTTAAATACTGCCTTGTGACTTCTGTTGTGTTCTTGTTGTATTATTTAAATCATTATTTAACTTCGTATGTGTCTGTGGCGATGTTAAGCTTTTGAAGGAGACATCTTTTGCACCTTTGAGCACATTGTGCTTGATAAATATTTCCTTATTAATGATAAAATTTAGAGTTTTACCTCCTAGCTTGACTCAAATCACCATGAACTCCAAGGAATGGTCCCCAGCCTTCTGTTGGCTAGGGGTTTCGTGGTATCAGATAATTGTTTGACTAAATAGGCCATCAGCTGGTCCTCGTCCGTTGGTCAGTTGTTTTCATATGAGGAATCTGTTCTAACTTATTGGCTGTATTCATCCACATGGCTTTTCATACAAAACTAAAAGCTCTCAGACTTGAGAAGCCAACCCTCCCCTCAAAGGCCTAGTTTGCTTGCAGCAGAGTTTCAAATGCTTGTTCCAGCCCCTTCCACATGTGAGCAGCTCAGTTCCCGGTCCCAGTCAAACTTGGGCCCGGCATGCAGGGCGCCTGGGCACAGCTCCCCAGCCACACTGAGGTGGCAGCCCTGAGTCCATTCCATTACCTTAAGCCCCTTCATTTTCTGTTTGTTTGTTTTTAGCTCTCCTGGAAGTCTAATGGAGTCAGACACCACATCTCCCAGAAAAGGGATGACATTTATAACTCCCTTCTGCTCCTGCAAATGGAGGGGTTATCTTGGGATTTCCCCCATCGGTGCTCCCTGGTATCTCAGGCAGCGTCTCAGCCTGGTGCCCTCGGAGTCAGCTCCAAGGCTGGGGGTTTCAGCAGCCAGGGAGCCTCCAGCCCAAGCATAAGATCCTAAGATCCACGGCTGAGAGTTAGCAGGACAGCTGTAAGTACCCTCTTCCTGTTTCAGAGGGTCGCTGGCACGTTTCTGAAAACCTGCAGCTTATTTATGTCTTTAATGCTGGGCTCCCTGCCATTGCTCATTTCAGGACTAGATGTAGCTCTGTTTAGCATTAGACGCATCCTCCCGCCCCCGCCCCGTCCAAATGAGAAAGGAGGGGCTCTGTCAGGGTTAGTGCCTGCCAGGGAAGGAAAGTCACTGGGGATGGACACAGGGACGGGCCCTCCCTTGGGAAGCAGCGAAGGCGGTTTGGATTCTCTGGAGGCTAGTGGAGGACAGAGAGCAGGTTTTCAGATAGGAACTAAAAATACGAGAATATTCAGGAGGAAATGCTTTTTCCCCAAAAGGGTCTTTGTGGTTTTGTTTTTCTTTTACATAATAATTTATTGCTGAATGAATTGTTGACATTAGCATGTTCTAAGCCAGTTCTATGGTGTCCGTAGATATTTCTTGTTAAAAAATGTAGGTGGAAAGTTCCATGATCCAAAGGGTTTGGGAAATAAAGATCTGTAGGATAAGGGCTCTGGGACCAACGGTTGGAACTGGGGGAGAAAGACCATGGCGGTCGCGCAGGAAGGAGGGTTCCCAAGCGAGGCCTGGATTAGAGCAGGCCGAGAAGAGGTGTGTGCCAGGCAAAAAGGAACCAATAAAATGAAAGTACTCCGGGAGAGAAAGAGAGACCTCTGTCTTGGGGAGCTCTACGCAGACTAATTTTCACTGGTGTAATTACAGGAAAGGTTTCTCCTTTGTCACTGCTCTCAGGAGAGACACCCCAAGTGGGCTGACTGTGGCAGACCCCGGACTTTGCCTCTCCTGAGGCTCACACGTGCACATGTGCACACCACACTCTTCCTTGCTGGGAGAGCCTTCACCTTGTCTAGGTGCCCCTCTCCCTGTTTGGTCAGCGGAAGGAACCTTATCCTGGTCCCAGAAGATGAACATGGGTTAGACTAAGCTAGTTATAGTAATTTCTTCCCCCTTGCCATGGACTGGTTTGAGCATGATCATGTAACCCACGTCTGCCAATGGAACCTGAGGGGTCATCCTTGCAGGGAGTCCAGAAAGGTTTGCTATATAATAGGGAGAGACAGACACATGGAAAGCAACACCCCTTTTCTTTGCCAGGCGTGGATTTTCTAGATGACATGTCAGAAACTTCTGCAACCAACATGCGACCTGACAGGGGATGCGGAGAGGGGTTGTAGACATTCTGGGAATGGCAGAGCAATAGGATGTGAAATTCCTGGATGCTGATGACATAGTCAAATGGCCACATTCACCCTGGAACCATGCCATCCCTGGACTTGGTATCAAGTGAGATAGTAAAATCTATTCTATGTGGGCCACTTTCAGTGCAGTCTTCAGTTTCTTGCAGCTTCATGGGTTTTTCTCCTTATCAGAACACATCTAACCCATTGGGTCATCCACCTAATTCCTTGGCCAAACTCTTCACTTCGCCCATCAGAATGTCAAGTTTGGCCTTCTAGGTTGCCCCTGGTCAATGCCTTCCTCTGCCACCCCACTTCCTCTCCTTTGGGAGTGCCCTGGCCCCCACCTTCACCAACTCCCATCACCGCAGTTTAGTGAGTATTGATTGATGGTTCAGAGCACAGGTTTTAGATCAGACAGACCTGGGTTTTAACCCTGGCTCCACTACATCTTCATAGTAGTTTTCATAAAAGTAATTTCATCTCTCTGAACCTTAGTTTCCTCACCTGAAAAACAGGAAAAATATTTTATCTTCAGGTCTATGTCAAGAATTATATGAAATGATAATAAAAAGAGTTACTGGTGCCTGATGTGCAGTAAATGGTCTATGTCATAGTCTTAATAATAACAATTATTTGTAACTAAAACTGATAATTGCCTTGGATTAATTAAGGCTACGTGATTCAGACTGGGTCAATCAAATAGCAGTAATGTGTTGTAACGAAGGGTCAAGTTGAGGAACCCATGGAGGAACCCATAAAGGGCCTGTGGACAAGGTCAACAGGGGAGGGGATTGAATGTGGGAAGGGGGGAGTGGGCAGGGGAGGGGACAGTAATGGGGGGGAAATGGAGACAACTGTAATTGAACAACAATTAAAAAATTTAAAAAGAGACAAGGAAGGACAAAAGTAACTAGCACTGGTACATTGCCTTACAACCTGATCTTTTACTAAACATATTTAAATGTTGGCTTATTCCCAAAAGGAATCTTTCAAATGTCAGACCATTCCCATGTTACTGAAGGAGAGAAGGTTAAGGGAGCCAAGTCAGTGCCTAAGCTCATGTGAGTAAGGATTGAATCTTAACACTCTCCAAAATCCTTGCTCCTTCTACCGCGTTGCCTCTTGCATTCACTCCACACAACCAACACAATCACTCTCAGCTTCTGAAGTTTTTTGCCTGACCTCTAGGACATTCTAGACTGTTGGCTTTTTTCTGTTTAGTAACTTGCATGTTAATATCCCTTGAAAATGTTTAGTGGTTCTGAGAACGTTTCTGTGTCAGGGGAGAGGGGAGCAGTGGCAAACAGCCCAGCATTCTAGCCTCCTCTGTGGAAGACTGGGTTTGCCGCTGTGCTTTGTATAAGCAGCTCCTGTTTTTGGCAATAAGTTGTGCATTCGCACTACTTCTTAGCCCTTCTTTGTTTACCCAGGGGGTGACACTCAGTGATAAGGAGTCTCTAATGAGGGTTATGTGACTAAGAGTGGACATGTGCTGTTAAAACTGTTTACCATCTACTGAGTGTCAATAGGGTACAAGGGGCGGCTGTCGAGCGATGCTTATTCAAACAGAGAATGTGTGTGTGTGTGTGTGTGTGTGTGTGTGTGTGTGTGAGAGAGAGAGAGAGGGAGAGAGAGAGAGAGAGGGAGGGAGAGGAGGGTGTCCTATTCAGGGAAAATAGGGTAAGAGTTAGAAAACAGAAAAAAATCTTTTGGAAATTCAATGCCAATGACACAGCTCAGTTTAACCTTTGCCTTAATTACCTGGGGGTGTTATCAAAGTCAGTTTTTACTGGTATTCCTGTAGATGACATTTTAAAATTGTTCTCTCCCAATAACCACCCATGTTTTTTGAATTTCTTTTGTTATCTTTCTTGTTTTCTGGGGTCTCTGACAGTCAACCCAAGGTAGTCATGGGACTCCGAAGGGCTGAGTTTCCTTGGGTCATCTGCTGTGTTTTGCAGTATTTGAATAGAGACTTGAGTCATCACTAGCCAGGGATCTTCAGAATGAGAGGCTCTAGTTCTGAGTGGGAGGTTGAACTAACCTATCATTTGAACCCTTTCCAGCTCCCAAACTTAACCGTGCAAACATTGGTTGGCTGTTAAGCTATTCTAACACTCTGTGTATGTGGGATAGCCATCTCTTTCTGTATCTCTTGAGTTCATTCTACTTTCACAAATTTCAGGAGTTCCACTATGACCTCTCTGAGATACATTATTTTTTAGAGAATATCTTGGTCTGGGTTTCACTAGAAGCAAAAACTGGGGTGCAAATATTTAGGGGGTGAACATGGGAGGCACAAAGAGGGAAGTGGAGATGTGGGACAGGAAAGGAAACTGAGCCAATGAAGGGTACATTTCTGAGGTAGTTACCACTGTGGGCCCCTGGAATTCAATCCTGGTGGGCAGTTCTGGGAAACGGTATAGACCATGCCTCAGAGTTTTCCCAACTGAGGGACTCGGGAGCTGGGAAATTTACCCACCAGTAACACCCCTCACCTGTCATTGATTTGTGATTCCCAAGGGTATGAACTCTGGTATTGCTGGCCTCCCCTCTGCACAAGCTGGGCTTGATCCTACAACCAGGTAACAAGCCTTCGAGGATAGAGTTACAATGATCACAGCAAGCAGCCTTGGGCGTGCGGAGCTGAATGTGAACGCAAAGGGGCAGAGCACCGACGGCATGTGTAGGTGGTCATCGTCTTTGTGGTTCTTAACACTTGATATTTCTTTCTCCTGATTTTAGGCACTGGTCTTCTTCATGACCTTCGGGAGCGGGGAAGGGGAAGATGAAGGAAAATGGCCGCACTCTGCCACCACAGCTGTGTCTGATACTATAGCGCTAGTCAGCTCCTTGACACCGGAGCGAACCTTAGAGCTGTACGGTGCAGACGCCATCTCTCACACAGTCTTGTGGGCTGAGAGAACTTAGATGAAGCATGTGAATTAGAGAAGCGTGAATGTGGGGTTTTGAATGTGCTGTTTTAAAAATGTTTGGCTATAATGTCTCTGAAGGGATTATTGCTTCTTCGGCACTTTAGAACAAGCTTTTTTTTTTTTTTTTTTTTTTTTTTTTTTTGGTACTGTGCATGTGTTTTTCTCCCAACGAGAAAAGCTCTTTGAGGATCTAAGATGATGCTGAGTGTACAATGTTGCATAAGTATTTAGCAAAACAAAACAAAAAAAAAATTATTATTATGTACCCGATATGAGATACATATTAGAAAGCCTGTTTGTGCTCGGAGGACCGTCCTTACTGGTGAAACAGACAGGCTCAGTGCAGTTAGAATGAATAACACAGGGCTGAGAGTAATTTCAGGAGAAATTTCTTTCCCCTGACAGAAAGATTACAGGATTCTGTTGGGGATTTTAATTAAAGATGTTGGACTGAACACAGGTCTTAATGTCTACTCCCCTCTGAAATTCCACTAAAAGAATGGTAAAAGGATGAAAAAAGGCATAAACACATAAAAACAAAGAATTCCAGAGAGGATACAATAACCACATTTTGGAAGCTGAAAAGCAGATGCATGAGTAGTTACTGATTAGTACACTTGAGAAAGATAAATCCTAAATGGGGAAGAGGAGACGTAATTTATAGTGAAAAACTCACAAAATTCTTAAAATTGGAGACACCATGCACTTTTATAAGTTGAGGGAGAGGTGGGGCTCAAACAGGTGGTACTGAGTGAAAGTTTAAGAAACAGTTAGACCCTTCATAACCTTTCTCCCAGCTGACAGAGCCAAGTAACAGGCACTCTCCCACCCTTGAAGAACAGACAGTTGGTCTTCGAAAAGGAAACTCATCGTCTCTGGACTAGAGAGCACCAGCCACAGCTGAGAGTAGAGGTGGTGTAATAAAAATAGGACCGATGGATGTTTTCGAATGTGGACCCACTTGGGGGAGTGGCTCAGATACTGTTAGCGAAACAGCGCCCCACCTTCCCCGGGGTCCCTCTGTTCTAGGTTCTTTGCCTGCCGCCCTTAGAAATTATGGCTCTCGATGCCAGAGTTTGATGAAAAGGGAAGGAACTATTCATTCAAAAGTTATACAGATTTTTGAATAATGGCTAAGTGTCGCCATTAAATCTCAAAATCCCTTTAAAACGCCCACCGACACACACAGTCCCGCCTTTCCCTCCTTTGCCCAGCCAGGCCAGTCAGGGGCGCCGTCCTTCAGGAGGAAAAGAAGCCCGGAGCTCCGCTAGGCAGGCCTGTCTCTGTTTCCCAGCACCATCAGCTATGTCGCTGCGTCTCCAGTTCCTAATCCAAATCCACGGGGCACCTTCTCACAGCCCACTAGCAAGAGTCCTTTCTCCCCTTTCCTTCCCTCATGGTCTTCACATTGTTCCCCCACGGCATGGGGCAAACCATCAGCTCTCCAGCACTGGCGCTCTGACCCGGGGAGCGCCTTCCCAGTCCACTCCCCTGGGCTTAAGGTATGCAAACCTTTCTGGTTAGCCTTGCTGATATGCAAAATAACTGTCTTTGCATATCAGGTATGAAGCAATCTTGCTGTTATTGACATGCAAAATGACCCTCAATGGCCTTGCTCCAAGGCAGGTCTGAAGCTGGCCTGTTACTGATATGCAAAGTAACTCTGAAAGGCCCGGCTCCAGGTCTCCCTTCCCCATGGTGGCCCGCCTTGGGAAGGGGGAGGGAGAAAGTTTTATATTTTTCTTGGACACCCCACATTCTGGAACCATTACAAATCCCCCTTGGGGGGGGGGCAATAGGTTGCAGCGGGGGTGGGGGGGACTGAATGTGGGAGGGGATTGGGAAGGGCAGGGGAGAGTTATGGGGGGAAATGGGGACAACAGTAATTGAACAACAATAAAAAAACTAGGAGGATCAAATGAACATCTACCGCATATTGAAGCTCAATTGCTTATCTCCCTCTGCTTGGCTCCCAAAACACTGGAAATCAGTTTTCTATCCTCCATGAAAAAGATTAGTAGAGTCTTCTCTGTAGAACCTGATAAACTCAAAAGATAAGACCTAAACATCGCAGGGTTCCCCAGGAAATGGCCCATGAATCTCGGTCAATGAGCCCACTGACTCAGAGTTTCCAGTCAGTTTCTGAGCGTCCCATGCTTAAACGCAAGCACACAGCCAAGCAGACATATTAGGGGGAAGCCCCAATTCTGAAAGATTAAGGACAAAGCCAATAAACAGGAAACAGAGACTATGAAGGCAGAGAAAAAACTAAAATAAACCTTATTATTAACATCCTTGGGAAAAGAAGGAATTGCAAACGTGAAACAGAAGCAGGAGACTATTTCGACAAAGAATATTCCGAGCAAAGGGGTCTATGAAATTACAAGATAAGATAGCCAAAACAAAACAAAACAAAACCCTAAAAGAAAGATAGAAAGAACTAAAAGAGAAGGAACATAGAAGAGGACAGATAAGATATCAGAGAACAAGTCCAGAAGCTCCAACATCTGAATAACAAGGGTTATTCAGACGTAAAAGATGAAGTTACAAACAAAATAATAAAAGAAAATTCCCCAGAACTGAGGCAAACAAGTTTCCAGAGTGAAGGGAAATCACTGTGGACTTCAGAACACGTGTCTGGAAGACAGCGTTGGTGTCTGGTCCAGGTCCTCCATCCTGGGCCAGTGTAGCCATCACTGCGAGTGCCGGGTGCTCTGGGCTCACAGCCCCTTTCTTTGGGGAACTGACAGGGGTGTCTCCTGGGAGGTTCTGCCCACCACTCCAGCCCCTGCACAGGGGAGTTCACAACCAATAACCAACTGATGAAGGGTTGGAAGGTCAATAGCCTTGCCCTAAAAAGGGGACTTTGTGGTACAATTTGTGCTTCAGGACAGCGTTGGGTATCAGGCAGAAGCCGGTCTCTGGCCAAAACCACATCCTTAGCTCTTTCCCCAGACCCATCCCCCTTCACTATTTGCTTTGCCCTGAGATTAATCCCTCAATTAATCACAGGTACTCAAAAACCTTATTTTTAGGAAACCCAACCTAAGGTGGTAAGAGACAAAGAGACTATTCTAAAAGATTCCGGAAAGAAAATTTTTATACCAAGTTTCAAGAATCAGAATGACATCAGCTTTCTCAACACTGGGAGCTGAAGGAAAATGATTTCTAGCATAGGATCCAATGTTGAGCACCTAGGATAAACAGAGGGGAAGAAAAAAACCCAATACAAAACAATCTATCTCCTATTCCTTCCTTCTCAGAGACACTTCCTTCAAAACAAGGGAGTAAACCAAGACAGAGGCAGACATAGATTGCAGGAAAGAGGAGATCCAAAGAAAAGGAGAGATGAAGAAATCTTCAGGAAAACAGTGGAAATCCCAACATGATAGCTGTGGACAGGCCTGCAGGTCAGCCTCCAGGATGGACCTCTTTGGAGTATGAGAAGCTGATAGACTATCTAACACAGATGAAGATACTGAGAAAGTTATACACTAGGGAATAGTTTAAGGATTTAGTAGTGACAAAGAAATTGCGCAGAGAGCTAAGCAAACGTAAAAACAAAACTATGATTAACTTGAAGAACAACAAAAAATATTTGCTGGGAAAGGGAATACACAACTCAGGCATAAATACTACTCACCAAGTCCTAAGCGTCACATAGCAATCTAACCAAAATTATGACACAGTGGGAAGACAGGGGGCAAAAATGTTCGTGAGGCAGAGTTGAATGAGGGCTAGGGAAGGGGAATAAATCCTCACCTTCCGTAGTCATAAGTCAATAGAAAATGCTTAGCACTGGAAAATCAAGAAGTTGCAGTAGAATCACATTAAGATATGAGGTTAAAGACCGAAAGAAAAGGCCAAAATGGTTGAAAATAGGGGCTTTGAGGAAGCCATCAAAGAGCCAGGAGAGACTACTATATTTTCTGAAAGACTTGAAGATGTATTTAATTGTTTAAATAATGTACAGTGTAACTCTGATTTTTAAAACTAAATTAAAACATTAAAATGCTTCCGGGGATGGACTCCAGAGGATACTGACTGGGCTCCGTTGGATAAAATGCTGTGAGGAGGGCAGTTTTGAGGACGTCCTGGCTCTGAGCCCAGGCTGAGGACGATGTTTTTCTCCAGGGAGCTCAGCTGCGGAGGGGAGAAGCTGACAGGGCTCCCGAGGGCGGAAACAGAGTGATGGGGCATACGCACCCTGACCCCAAGTCAGAGCTGGAACCTGCTCGCTGGAAGGAGATTGCGAGGAGGTCAGAATATTTTGGGCTTCGGTAACTTCATGCCCAACTGGGAGTTCTCAAACACTTGCTTGTTTTTAGGACAATAGTCCTCACCCCTCCCAAGTCCCCTCAGTTCTTTGTGGGGGATCTTTCAAGGGGTTTTCATGCAGGCTCACAAATTTGACAGCTGCGGCCGACACAGCGAGGCCACCGTGAGCTGCTTTCTGGCTCTCTCTTGCCCAGGTTTCCTGGCGGCTCATCCCGTCACTGAATCTGGCCCAGCACTAATAAGGAGGCTGTGGTCCTGGGCCCTTTTACACTGGATTAGAGGTCAGTAGGCTCTTGACTAGATACCCAGGGGTGATGCTGGTTGCCATGGCAATAGCTTGGAGGGAGGTAAAAAGTAAAGCAGCCCCCAAACCTGGTTTTTGGTGGCACCTTTCCTATTTTCCCAGGAGATGGCCAAGGACGTTAGCTGGAAGGTAAAAGTGGGAGACCTCTCTGTGACAGACCTAAATGTAGGTGGCTCATGTCTCGCGCTGCATCGTTCGAGAACATTCAGGGGAGGAAAAGAGTTGCCTAGCTGACTAACAGTTTCTCATTAGACATAAGATCATCAGCTCCGGTAAAATCCATTAAATTAACCAGAGGAATTATGAAAAGGTTCACTGAAGTGGTGAATTGCCCCATTTTCTTTAGAAAATGAATCAAGTTACCTAAGTGTGGTGAACACACATATTCTCAGAGTCTGTAAAGCCAAGTAAACTTGAATGTAAAAGAAGTCTAGACATCTTTTGGCTCAAATAATCTGTCCCTTAAAGCGAGGCAGCCATAGCAGAGATATAAAGATGAGTATAGTCCCCCATATTCTTAAATCCAGCGCCTTTCTTGTGGAGACAGGATACTCAATTCAGACATCGGACGCTGATATAAACCAGAAGCACCAGGCTGCCGTCTGCCTTCGACTATTTCTACCTCAAGCAGAAGGGAGTGGTTGGCCAGGCCGGGGCAGGAACAACAAAAACCAATAAAACCAACCGGCAGCCTGGCTTTATGCACAGGGAGCAAATGAAGAATGCTGGTCAGGGAGCTTAGACGTGACCTCAATGACCAGGGCAGCTCATCAAGATTGATGGCCAGTGGATTCCAGAGCCAACATTAAATTACCGAATGACACCCAAGAGGTCCAGTCTCCCGTCTCCCCTCAAGTAACCTATCTGCCTCCATGCAAACATCCCAATCGCCTCCAACCACCCCATGTAAGTTTCTCCTCTTGGATGGCACCTCTATCTCACTGCTAATTGCCCCAATCGGACAAGAGATGGAACCTGTCACACACCTTCCATTCCCTTCACCCTGGTTACTTTAGTAGCATCCCACTTAAACGCCTCTGCCTATGGTCAGGGCAGCCCTGGGCAAGGGGAAATTGTCAGGTTTCATAGGGAGGTGATCTGCCCTTCTCTTTGTCCAATCACTAAACCGGGAAGGAAAGTTTCTCAAGCATGGGATCCAAGGTCACAGGAGAGATACCAAGTATAACAGTGGGGTTAACGGGGAGTCTTAGAACCACCCACGGGGCCTGTCCTGCGACCATGTGAGGTTATTCCTGAGGGACCCTCCCCTCCATGTCCCTAGATAGACTTCTTTTATGAAGGGTGAGTGAAAATAACCCATCACATGATTGAGAAAAAGAGAGGGAAATAAATATTTCTGGACCTATGCAGACAGTGTGCATGCTAGAGGGGATTTGGGAGTTGCTAGGGAACCACACCCCTTATTAAAACAAAATGAAGACCCTCCAATGTTTAGTGCTGGAAGCAAAAGCCCCAGGAGTGGAGGTTGAAGTAACCTAGCAGCCCCCACTAGTACTGCTAAGTACAGTGTCAAGGTTAGAGCTCATGTTCTAGAATCTGACAGATTTAAATTCAAACCCCAGTTCCTTTACCTTAGAGCTGTGTGTAGTTATTAGAAAAATTATCTAAGTCCCCTGAGCCTCAACTTTGTTATTAGTAAAACTGGTTAATAATATCTCCCTTACAAATCTGAGCGGGGAGGTCAGGAGGGCACACTGCGTCAGCGCACAGCAAGTTGGGTGTCAGCTGGCATTGTTAAGACCGCACCACCTTCTCCGTAGAGTTTGGCCACTGCTGCCAATGCGACCTCCAATTGACTCCCAAGAGGACGGTAATTCTCCCTCTTCTAATTACTTACAGCATTTCTTCCCTGTAAATATATGTAAATATATTTACAAACTTGCAATCCTAGTAGTAAGTGGTAGAACTAGCATTTGAACCTGTACCTGACTCCAAAGCCACAATAAAGACTCTTAGGAGAGAGTCCCAACCAAACCACAGGGCTATTATGTTCCGAATCCCCATGTGCCAACCATATCTCCTCACCTCCCTACTCGCTTCCTTCACATCCTCCCTCCAAAGCAAGAACATTCTGCTAACATGATTCTGAGAAACCAGACATCGATTAGGACAGCCTGACTAGCAGGCATGGCTGGTGCACCATTTTTCACTCACTCTCTTACTC
Source organism: Mormoops blainvillei (assembly GCA_004026545.1). Classification (NCBI taxonomy): domain Eukaryota; kingdom Metazoa; phylum Chordata; class Mammalia; order Chiroptera; family Mormoopidae; genus Mormoops; species Mormoops blainvillei. The sequence continues at coordinate 31,799 of PVJD01004011.1, read as the reverse complement.
CTGCTTTCTCTCTGCCAGCAGTAAGTGGGCAAGTGGCTAGAGTCTACTCCGCTGCTGCTCACTTCCTTACCCCATGGGTGTGGGCAGAGGGCAGAAAGAATGTGAGTTGCTGTAGAGGTGAGCTGAGACACTGATCTTTCCTAACATGTCTACTAGATTGACTGTGATCAGGTTCAGAAGATCAGGCAAAGTCTACTGATGGCCGTTTTGGCCTGGTTATTTCTGATCCAGGCTGGTGGGCAGTCAGTCCAACTAGTACATGATTTTTGATAAGACCTAAAATTCCTAACAACACTTTAACCCTCCTGGTAGTGCCATAAATGCTGGGGCTGCAGAAACTATAACTTCTGATACAAACAGAAACATTTATCCTGAATTATCCTTCTACCTTCACTATCCATCTGTGATGATTACTTTTATGTGTCAACTTGAGTGGCTCACATGGTACCCAGATATTTGGTTAAACACCATATCTGGGTGTGTCTGTGAAGGTGTTTGTGGATGAGATTTCTATTTGAATCCACAGACTGAGTAACGCAGATTACCCTCCACAACATGGGTGGGCATCACCTAATCCCTTGATGACCTGAATACAACACAGTGTGGAGGGAGGGAGTATTTGCTCTCCACCCAACTCCTTGAGCTGGGGCACTGGTCTTCTCTTGCCCTGAGACTGGGACTTACACCTAGTTCTCAGGCCTTGGGACCCAGGCTGAAACTACACCAGCAGCTTGCCTGGGTCCCCATCTTGTACACAGCAGATGCTAGGACTCCTCAACCTCCGTAATGGGGTGAGCCAATGTCCTATAATAAAGGCCAGATATGTTTATATGCATATATGTATCTTCTATTGATTCTATTTCTTGGAGAACCCTGACTAATACACCATCTGATCTTTAATTCCTCTAAAAGCTACTGAGAAACTACATCCTATACTAATTCTCTCTCTTTAAAGCCTCAAAAAAATACAGTGTGTGTTAAATAATGTCTTTTTTGTACACTTCCTTTACTTACTACCCTTTACGGTCTTCTATAATAGAATGATATTTGCAAGCAGTTTCATATAGTAGTTAAACATCAAGGATGTTACCCTGTGAATCAAAATCAATTCCAAGTGAATAGAAATTCAATATGAAAATTCAAACCACCTACTAAATAAAGAAAATGTAATATTTATCAAAATTCTAAAATAGGAATATTTTTATAAACATAGAAATAAGAGAATAAGTAATAAAGGGAGAGATTGACTGGTTTCGCAACATTTAAAATTTTATATCTCAAGTTAAAAAACAATTTTAAAGACTAGGATAAGCTATGGGATAAAAATAAGTTTGAGAAAGAGATAAACGCATTCTCAATATGAAGTTGATAAAAATAAGTAACAAAAAACCCTAAGATACTGGTAAAGAAAATCACTTGGACAAAAATTCCTAAAAGATGGTGAGAAACCACATAAAAACCTGTTTGAAAATATTTTTAGCCTCTTTATTGGTGATTGCCCAAGGAGGAAATAGCCCAAATGTCCACCATTACTTGGCGAATGGAGAAGCAAATTGTGAGACATTCACACAAGAGAACATCACTCTGCTAGAGAAAGGAACGAGCGACCTAATGTATGCAACCACGTGGCTGATCTCAGAATCATTATGCTAAGTGATAGAAGCCAGACACAAAAGAATCATACATTCCATATGATTCCATTTATATGACATTTTGAAAAAAAAGAGAAACTATAGGAACAGAAACCTGATTAGGGGATGTGAGTGTCTGGGGACCTGGGGAGGAGATTCACTGCAAAGGGACATAACTGACCCTTTTGAGGTGAAAGAAATATTTTATACCTTGGCTGAGGTAGTGGCTACATTTGCCAAAACCATATACCTAAAAATAATTAATTTTACTGTATATAAATTATTCCTCAATAAATTTGGTTTAAAAAGGACAATTAAAACATGTTTTATATGACTAGTAACCAAATAAATGGAAATTAACATGACAGGGGTCATTTTTCACCTAATAAATTCATAAATATAACAGATAATGTCCAGTTTTGGCTACGTTTCATGTAGTAATGCTGATGATGTGAACTGGAATAACTCTTTTGTAAATCATTCTTGAAATAGGTATCAAGAGTCATAAAAATGTTTACTCTTTGATCTACAAATACCATTTATGGGAGTCAATGCCAAGGAAATTCTGCAAGATGACTTGAAAACAGTCATGTTTGTGGAATAATTTATTACAGATTATTTATCATTTTAAACAGAGGAACTCAATTTCCAATAGTGGGACAATGGTTGTTTGAATTATTATGATAATTTTATGGAAATAGTATACGATACTTAAAATGGCTGTTGTAAAGTCTATATAACCACATGTACATATGGAAGTATATATATGATGTAATGTTAAGCTGAAGAAAGCCAAATACAGCCTTACATGTGCACTCTGGAAAGTCAGTATAATGATTAAGAGCATAGGACCCAGAGCCAAATTGCCGGGGTTAGTATCGCAGCCCTGCCACATACCAGCCGTGACCTCGAGCAGCTTACTTAAGCCTCTCTGATACTCAGCCTTCTCATCTGGAAAATAGAAAAAGTAATAGAAGCATCCTCATAGGTTTTGCTCAAGGTCAAATTAGCATATCACAGAAAGCTCTTACTAAACTACCTGGCACCGAGTAAGCACTTTACATGAGGGTTTGCTTTGCTGTTTTTCCTCTGTGAATGCAAAAGGGTTGAACAGAAATAACACAACAATATTATTATGGTATATATTGTGGAGGTAGTATATTTGGATTGTTGAGATTGTGAGCAATTTTGTCTATTTTTTTCCATTTTTGTGTTTATTTTTATTTGCTTATTTATTTATTTATTTAGAGAGAAGGGAAGGGAGGGAGAAAGAGAGGAGCGAAACACTGATGTGTGAGGGAAGCATTAATCAGTTGTCTCCCAGATGCACCTCAACCAAGAACAAGGACTCCAACCCAGGCATGCACCCTCACCAGGAATCGAACCAGCAGCCTTTTGCCTTGTGGGACAACGTTTAACCGACTGAGCCACATAGGTAAGGGCAAAAAAAAAAGTCATTTTGATTTTTAAAGGGTTGCATAGATCTCAGCTCAGATTTACATTCAGATTTCATTGAATAGACAATTTTTCAGATAAGGGGTGGGGGTTTGCTTAATGGATTTCCAAGTGATGGTGTGATTAAAGAGCTGAAGGGGTATGCACACCAGCGATTCATGTAAACCCAGGTGAAAGAAACTCTCCCGAAACAGGAAACACTGCACGGCAGCCTAAAGGCAATCCGATTCATGGAAATACTATTACAGATCCCTTAATATGTTAAACAATAGAAGGTGCTTAACTCCCAATAACAGGGGAATGATGAATTATATTATAAGCTAGTTACTAAAGGGAATGTTTTCAATAATTTAAATTATGATTATAGAGATTATGTAACCATAAGGAAAAGATTCTCAATATCACTAATCACCAGAAGTATTCAAATTAAAACCACAATGAGATAGCACCTCACACCTGTCAGAATGACTATCATCAATAAATCAACAAGTGTTGGATGTGGATCAAAGTGGACCCTCATGCACTGTTGGTGGGGTTGTAAACTAGGGCAGCCACTGTGGAAAACAGCGTGGAGCTTCCTCAAAAAATTAAAAATGACTCCCTTATGACCCAGTGATTACACATATAGGAATATATCCAAAGAAACCTGAAACACTAATTCAAAAAAACATATGCACCCCTTAGCTTCTTGCAGCTTTATTTATAGTAACTAAGAGGTGGAAGCAACCCAAGTACCCAACAAGAGACTAGCAGATAAAAAAGTTGTGTATGTATATATAATGGAATATTACTCAGCCATTAAAAAAAAAAGAAATCTTGCTATTGGCAACATGGACCTAGAGGGTATTAATGCTAAGTGAAATATGTCAGGCAGAAAAGGACAAATACTACATGATTTCACTAATATGTGGAATCTAAAAAAAAAATAAGAAAAATAAACAAAACAGAAATATAAATATAGAGAACAAATTGATGTTTGCAAAATGGGAGGAGGGTTGGGAGGATGAGCAAAAAAAGTGAAGGGATTAAGAAGTCCAAAGTGCCAGTTATAAAAACAGTCATAGAGATGTAAAGTACAGCTCGGGGAATATAGTCAACAATACTGTAATAACTACGAATGGTACCTGGTGGGTACTAGACTTATCAGAGTGATCCCCTTGCAGGCTATATAAATGTCTAACCACTAACTATAATTGAAAATTTTTTTAAACTTTAAAAGATTATATAATTCATCTATACTCAAGGAACTGTGTAGAATACAATGTTAGTGAAGAAAGCTAACCATCTGTGTCTTGAAACAAAGCTTACGATGCATGAGTAAGGGATGGATTTCTTTCTTGGGTCTTCGTGCCCCTCCTCAGTCTCTTGGTATTTCTTACTCTGGAACTGGGAGTAGTTAGGATCTTCCAAGCAGCCAACAGCGTGACTCTGCTTTGTCTCTTCCAAGCTGGCTTCCACATAAGATATATGCTGGCTGGGACAAAATAAAGCCCTTTCAAATGGAAGGTCGGTCACTAACTCAGTGCCTTCTCCACGTGCGTTCTGGGCAGCACTGAGAGCCAAGCCCAGACTCGAAATGAATCTTGGGAAATTTATGCTGACACTTGGTTCCACATCTGGAAATGCTGAGGGTCAGTTATAATTCTTAGCATTGTGGTCATTCTCTTCTTGAGCAAAACATCAACATACCTCACAGGCAAGCGGTCTTCTTTCCAGCAACAGACTTTCTGAAAACTGAATGGATTTAAATGTTCAGGCTACATGGTTAAATTTTCCAGTGTTTTCAAACGGAAAAATTTAGACCTTTGTAGACATTTTATCTGCTAAGTCCTGGCCATAAGGAGACATATTTTAAATGACACTCCCTAGGTTAGATATACCATTTGAAGGGTTGTTTTTTCTTCAAATACTTCATGTGTCTTTTAAGAAATTGGCAATTTAAACCCAATGCCTTTGACCTTTCTGAAGGGAAGATGTTAAAAAGAAACAAATGGAAATTTTTATAAAATTGGAAGACCAATGGAAAAGCAGAAATAAAGGAAGTTTTTATCCTTTTTTTATTGTACACCAAAGAAAACAGCTAAAGGAAACAGAAGTGTGTACCTTATGACTTACAGAGAATTGCATCTATATATTTTTCTATGTTTTGCTTCATTGTTTGTTCAATTTGTTTTTCAGTAGAAGAAAACCACATTGTTTATTCATGCCTTAACCTAGATAAAAGAGAGGGGATGGGTTGAAAATATTTTAACATCATGGAATACTTTGTTGATCAGTTAACTGCTATGCAGAAGTGCTGGGCTATGTTCTCCCTCTCCCCTGTTTGTCAATGCCATCATCATTTATGGGCCAGCTGCAGTCTCAGCTCCGCTAAAACCCTTTCTGGGAGGGCTCTCAGCCCCTGTCCCAAGCCCAACACGGCCTCAGCAGGCCTCTGCACAGATGTTTGTTCACAGGGATCCTGACTCAGCTCTGTGTGTGTGTGTGTGTGTGTGTGTGTGTGTGTGTGTGTGTGTGTTAGCAGCAGTAAGGGTTATTCTTAATCTGGGTTTTTCTGGAAGATCTTAGTGCATATTATGGCTGAGTGCTCTGAATGATGAAGTAGCATTAGATGACCCCCTTCGTTACTCTGTGCCAGTGAGACAGTCCTGACACCGGAGGCGAGACAGACCCCCCACCCGCTGTCTGCATAAATGGGAAGCTGGTAGGGATTTGATTCACCATGGCCAGTGAAATGAGACCACCCCTGAGAAGAGCACATGGACATGGTTCAGGGTCAAGAGAGCCTCCTGAACAGACACAGACGTCCAGGCCTCATATTCCTTGACGTGGTGGTGCTCCGGAAAGTTTTAAAAACCTGCTTTTGCCTAAAGTGCATCTGACAATAGGCAAGTAAGCACGCTGTAAACCTGGACATCTGACCCTGAGCCCTAGTGTGGCCTTTCCTTAGACCTCAAGTAGTCCAGTCAAAGAAGCGACCTAACAAAGAGGTTAAAAAGATGGACTCTGGAGCCAAACTGCCTGGATTTGGACCCTGCTCTGCCCCTTACTAGCTGGGTAACTTTGGGTAAGTTACTTCACCTCTCTGTCGATTTTCCTGGTACTGCTCATTACCACTTCATGTGGCTATAAGGAGGGTCCGCATTTGCAAAGTGCTGAAACCGGTGCCTAGCAACTGCTGTATAAATGCGTACTGAATTAAATGAATAGATTTGCAGAAATGATTTTATTCCTGGTCCCACCTGTTTTCCTCCAGGGATTCTGCTCTTGTTTCTGTGAGTTGGTTTATCCTTGACTTTCAAATTAAATGTATTTAGGTGGGAACACTCTTGGAAGCAAGAGCGCTGAACAGAAACCACGCATGCACTGCAGTGCGAATCTGGGTGAAAATAGGAATGCAACACTCAACAACTAAAGGGACTTGAGGAAGTTTTTTACTTTTCTGAATTCCATTTATTTGTTGGTAAATTAGGAATAATACGAACCTCTCATGGCTGTTGTGAAATTAATAAAAGTTTTATGGAAAGTACTTGGCACATAGCCTGGTGGGAAAAATAGTTCTCTTCTTGATAAGATCTAGACTTTATCTTTTTGCTTTAACCTCCCTGCATTCAACTGGTTTTCTTACAATTTTTCAAAGCCTGACTCACTGGTTCATAGCAGATTTGGGAATGGGTCTCCTAATATAAATAGTTGAAACTTTCTATTCTTTGGGTGTTGCTACTATTAATATTTTTCTTAAATTGTGCACTTATCTGTTCACTTAATCTGAATCACCCCTCCGATGATACTGGTGAGATCCGAAGAGCTGGTGAAAATTACATGGATTGAAAAGAATATTAAGAGAAAGTACATTTCAGGAAAATTCTCCAGACCTGGTTTGTTGTTCTTTAAGATCTTTCAACAAATATGTCCTAGGAATTCTCCACACTTTCGTTGTTCTCAAGACTCCACACCATTAGGCAGATGTCACCCAGAGCTGCATGCATTTTTCGACAGGGCTTCTTTTTTTGTTTTTGGCTTTTGAAAAGGTGAGCTTTTTAAGAGATAGTTTAATATATCTTTTTTCAATTAAAAATAAAGCTAAAATGATTTTCAGCTGCCCAACATTTGTCTCACATGTTCTTTCTTAATGCAGGTTATTTCTTTTCTCTCCAATGCCAAGTTTAAGGCCCCAAATCCTCCTTTTACATCTCTGTAAAATATTGAGCAAGTTTCTCTCCACGAGGTTTGCTGACGCAGGAGCGCCTGTGCTTGTTTTTACAAAGAAATGGCTGTTCCCCTGTTACCTCACTCTCTGAATGTTTCCCAGGACAATTCACCAAACTGACAAACTGTCTCTCCCGGAGAGAAGAATCCAGTAGCTGTTAGTGTGTTTGTCACATTGTGCTTCTGTCACAGACATACAGGCAAATAAATCATAAACTCCAGGGGCCCAGGCACCCCCACCCCTTCCCTGGAGGTGCTCTTAGCACAGAGACATGATGCCCTCCTCCAAATGGCTTATAACCTGCCCTGTGCCATACGGCGCTCCACAAAAAAATAAAAAGGTTCCTGTGGTCAAGCAGGCTAAAGGAATCTTTGGAAAGTAGTTTAAAATGTGTTGCAAACCACGCACTTTTCTCATTTACCATGCACATTAGCATATTAAAGTTGTCATAAGTTTCTTAGTAAAGAAACTTAACTTCACCTCGTGCTGCCTAGAAATGTTTAACCTGGAGCCTGGGAACGTGGGGTTCCAGGGAGATACCTTGGGGAAACACTCTTTTTTGTTAAAGAATCCTATGACTCCAGAAGCCAGCTGGTGCTAGGTGAAATGTGCCAGGAAATGGCCCGTGGTGCCCATTTTCCAACCTTTGTTAGCGCCCTTCTCCATTTTCCTGGCATTGGCGGGGAGAACCTTACCTCATTAAGCATTGTGCCTTGGTAGCTTGAGTATATGAGTACGCAACAACAGAATATTATGCAACCTTTAAAAAGAAGGGATATCCCCTAGGTTCATGTGTGTAAAAACATCTGTGTGAAAACACAGGTGAACCTAGGGGATACTGGGCCAAGTGAAATAAGCAGTTTCCGGACAAATACTGCATGATTCCTTTTATATGAGACATCTAAAATAGTCAGACTCATAGAAGCAGAGAGGAGAGTAGGGGTTGCCAGGAGCTGCAGAGAGGAGAAATGAACAGTTGCTGTTCCATGGGTGTAAAGTTTCAGGTATGCAAGATGAATAAGTTCTAGAGATTTGTTGTACAGACCGAGAGTTAACAGCGCTGTATTGTATACTTCCCAATTTAAGAGAGTAGGTCTCCTGTTAAGTGTTCTTAAAACAAACAAACAAGCAAACAAAAATAACAAAGAGACAGAAAACCTTTAGAGATGATGGATGTCTATTGCCTTGATTGTCGCAACAGCTTCACAGGTGGACACCTATTCCAAACCCATCAAACGGTACACATCAAATGCGTGCAGTTACGTGTATATCGACGATACTTCAATGCAACCATTTAAAAAAAGAAGAGTGCATGTGCAGGTGCATGTGAGCGTGCACCCTCCGGCGTGTGCCTGGATTGCAGTCACATCCCCAAATCAGGAGGACGATCTAGGCTTAGTTATTACTTTTGAGTATTTTCTCCTCTTCTCCACCTTGCAAGCATGCATAACTTAGAATGAGTGATATATCTGGAGGGAATATTGGTAAGGAAGTAAAACAAAAGTGGCACATGGCAGAGGCTGGAAGAAAGGCATTCCAGCACACCAGCCGTGAGGGTCTGTAAGGCCCGAGGGTCCCCTTCTGAAACTGTGAACAGTGAAGTCCCCACCGTGTGGATTTGGTGAGGCTTCCTAGTTTGTCTTTATCTACCGCTTTCGTTTTCCTCTGCAGAAACAGGACTAATTAAGAATTCACATTATTTTTAGGTTTGTTCAGTAGCTCCCATCCCTCTTGAAATAAAATCTGGCCACTTTTTTTACAAAGTCCCACAAGGCTCAGCAATATCCGGCTCCTGCCTTCACTCAGATTTCAATTTTTCCTGCTTCGTGTGTTACTCACTTGTCATATTCTTCCAATTCCCACAGTGTACTTTCTGTGATTTCTTTTGCTTAAAACTCTCTAGCCCATTTCCATCTCTCACCAAATTCTCCCTGATCCTGACCCTGACCTCAGCCCACTGCCTCGCCGACTTCCCCTCCTTTTTTCTGTCACAGTCTAGCCATCATTTCTTCCAAGAAGCCTTTCATAACCCTTCCACAAGGCTGAGTTGGCTCATCCTTCTCTGCCCTCCCTTAGCAACTGTATACCCATTTCGCAGCATTCCCTGCACTTCACTATAATCGAGTCCGTTTATTGATCTGTGTCCCCCATTAGACTGTAAGCGCCACGGGGGTATAATCTCTCTCTATTGCTCACCCTCACCGTTGTCTCCCCTGGGCGCAGCTCAGAACCTCTAACACAGCAACTGTTCAATAAGTACATAGTGAATGAATGCGCCAGTCAATCAGGGGATCAATACCGCCCTTCTTCCAAAGTATAACAGTAAGAATCTATCACCAGATTCCCAAATCTCAAAATCTCATCCCCGATCTTTCAAATGAATGACATAACACAATCCAAGCACATGATTTCTCAAAAGATACCTTCCTCAAACATTTGGAAGGTGTGTGTTGGTGCAGGGGAGTGGGGAGAACTCCCTTTAATTGACAAAAATTAAGTACAACTTCACGTTACCTGCTCTGCTATGTTTGAGAGAGTGAGGGTTACACTTCCACCTCATCAGACTTTATCTCGAAACCATCGGGTTCAAAACCATTTAACTGAGCCTATACTCAGCCTTTCCAGAAAACCTGCTTTCATTTTCATGGCAAATCGTACATGTTCTAGAGCTCTGAGAATCTCACTTACACTCACATTTTTTAGCCTCAGGGCATAATAAAAGACATACACACAGTCAATCATGGGCTCAACAACACCCTTATTCTCCACTGCCCTTCTACAAACTGAACTGAAATCTTACCCAGCTGCCAAATTCATATTCTAAGAGGATGACAAGAAACTATTTCCCTAGTGCAATAATGAATCAGTCTGTGTCAGACAGGACTGTTCACCACAACACCCTTCCTGGTTGGAAAGCAAAACTTATAAGCTGAATACTTTCAGAGAAACAAATTACTCCTGGCTGCAGAATGAGATGACTATATAGTTGACCAAGAAAAACACGAAAACACCCCTAGGAGATGAATTACTTGAAATTATGAGGCCAGCATTCCTGGGGCTAGATAGCAAAACTATTTCACCCTCTGAAGACATGATGCTAGAGTTAGTCAGACATTTCCAGGATTTGTGCCTTGTGGAAAAACATGTTGACCCCATTGCAGAAGCTGTTCTAAGAGGGACGTGTTGTAAGTACATCCACTGCAGATTACAGCTTTTGAATAGCATTACAGGGAGGTTTTCTCCACAACTTCTGCCAACACCTCCATGACTGAAACTGTGGAGTTTTCCCGCAGCCAGGGGCTAGCTCAGGAATGGGAGTGTGAAATGACTCTCTACCCAATGGCTATAGACTGACCCACAACCATATATATAGTCTTTTCAGTTCTGTGGGTTGTCCAAATCCCAGCATGTCTGTCTATGTTTTTCTGTTCTATCAGTTGTCCAGCTGTCAAAGCTCATTCTTTGCTCTCTATGCCCTTGGTGTGTGATATAACATGGCTGTCAAAGAATGTAGGGGATGCCTTGTAGGAACTGCTGATATATTAATTAATGTAATACTAGTTGCTGAGACAGGTCAGCTCCAAGGTCTCTGCAACTTAATACAATGAAAGTTTACTAAAGTCAATCAGCCAGAGATACAACATGGGAAGATTCTACACAGTCATTCAGAGGCCTGCGTTAATGGAGGTTCCACCTTCAACATATGTCTTCTAACGTCACCCCAGGCTCTGACATCCAGTTGGTCTATGGGTGAAGATGGGACATGGAGGACCATGTGGGAGGCTGCTATGGGCCAGGACCAGAAGTAGCACAAAGCGCGTCTACTCATAAAACTCAGGCACTTGGTCCATGGTAACTGCAAAGTAAGCTGGACAAGGGGTCCGGCTATGGGCTCAGGAAGTAGAGGAAACAGGTTTTGATGAACACGTACTGTTCTCAGGCACTGTTCAACACTTTGGTCACCAAATATCCACTTTGCTTGTCCTCCACATCAGCGACAAACTTTTTCCCTCCCCAAGGGAGACAACCCGAAGTCCCTTCTAACCACTTCAAGTTTGGAACCTCTAAGGGATGCAGACCTCTCTCTACTGATCACATCCAGATGTGGCTTCTTGTGATTCAGTCTCCTGTGAACTAAATCTCAATCTTGCTCTCTCTCTCTCTTTCTCTCTCTCTCTCTCACACACACACACATAGTACACAGTGAGGAGCAAAAGTAGTAGAATAACCAGATCCTTACCTATTATCCTGTCATAGTATCATCTCCATCTGGGAATTTGCTTTGAACGTCCTGAAATTGCTGCTGTGAATACAAATGCTGTTCCAGCTGCCAAGGCACCTTTTGACACCATGCCCAGGATCCTCCCCAGGAAGAGAGCTGATGCCATGTGCCAGTTACTCCTCCAGGTACCAGAGCCTTGGACTACCCAACATAAAGCATCTTACTTCATTCCTTGCTCATCCAGTTGCCATTGCACAGGGTGGCATTCTCAGATGATGTCTGCCCCATCACACAAGCTCTTGGGTATGCTGCACCTTTAACTGATGGATATCAACAAACTCTCAACATGCCTTTTCTTCTACCATCTGTGGCAGGAAATAATGTTTAAAATGAGGTCCCAGTGGAGCTCATTCATGAACTATCAGCTTTTTCTCAACATAGGATTTTATCTGTGACACAGAACAGAACTTTAGGGTTAGAGTATTTACTTCCATTCCTGAAATTTTATTCTAGGTCTCCTCTATGGGTGCCACTGGAAAATGTAGCTGAACCATGTGCAAAACTCGAGCCCTGTTGGTAGGAAAGACTTGAACCCATACCAGCCTTCTTAATGAGTGAGATGACAAAATACCTTTATCTGTCTGTTACTTGCAGCCAAAAGCATTCTTGCTCATGCAAATTTAAGCACACCACAGAAGCCATGATGGAAAATGACATCTTAGAGACACATATCCAAAGTACAGAGCTCTTTGTAGTCAGAAAATAATGTAGAAAAAATAATGAAGAGTTGGTGATTTCCTTAGTGTAGACCTGATTCCAAACAAACCAGCCTATCCCTTGCATATAAGAGGGTTTCATAGCTATAGACAGAATTATTCCTAACTGTACAGCAAACTGTACCCATCACCATTGCCTCCAGATAACCAGGGTATAGGTAACGGCCTAGGAAGAACCCCAGGAAGAATGACACAATAAGGAAGGTAAACAGAGTGTCTGCTAGAAGTCAAGTGTTTGAGACCACATGTGTCTCGTTACGGGTCATGACAGTAGGCCAACTGCTGTTCTCCTGGCCTCATTCTTCCCACAGGAGAATTGAGAAACAGCGGCCAGGGAGCTGCTGGAGAGCATCGCCACATCCTTTCTTTACGGGGCATTTCTTTCTTCTCTTGTATCTTTTCATTCTCAGCCAGATGCTTTTCTGGTTAGCTCATTACCAATTTACCCTGAGCGATAAGGTGCTGGGGCTTCCTAAATTCTCCCTCAGAAGGGGGAATATTTGCCATGTGTTCTTAAAATATTCTTTAAAACTCCCAAATCCAGGCCATTTTGTAATATTATTGACTTCTGGGGGGTCTTCAGAGATAAAGCCAAGTAAGAACTTTTTTCTAAAGCATTGATTTGAATAATTTACCTTCGAAACCATCATGGGACCTCCAGAGGGATTTTACTGAGTGGAAGACCTAAATTCATATGTACCATTTTGCTTAACACTTTTTTTATATGCCAGGCACTATACTATGCTCTTTATTTGTGATATCTCTTCTAAACATCCTAATGGCCCTCTTAGGTTGACTTTAGGATCCTCATTTCTCTGATGAAAACACTGAAATTTAAAGCATTGAATTAAATAACCCCCCGAACATGCACAAAGTGGACTAGCAATAAATGAAACAATAGCTCGAGCGCAGTAACAAATGGTAATGGGTGCCAGGTGCCCCCCCGGGGGGGGGCCATGGAAAGGACCTTGCCTCCATTAACGGGGGGCAGCCACTCCTCAGCTCGAGCTCCTTCTGCTGGGCGGGAACACAGGCCCAGCCTTTCCAGACCTTCAGTCTTTCACGAGAAAGCAGAAATCCAAATTTTTATGTGAAATTGAAATCTTATTGTTAAATGTTGGCAGCTATTAAAAAGTTTTTCAGCTCTCTGCAGCCAAACACAATACAGCTGTGAGATAGATTTAGCTTGTAAGCTGCCTGTTTGCAAACTCTGTCCTCTGTCCTGGGCAGTGGGGAATCATTTGGGGTTCTTTTGTTCTCTTAAAGAAACATGGCTCCCTCAACCAGAAGCCAGAGAGCTTTAAATTATCATTAATGGCTCACTACTGAGGCACAGCCACTGCCCACCCACCCTCCCTTAGAAATACAAATATCCGTGACATTACCCCTGGGAACAGTCATGCGTAACTTGTGAAATCATTATCCTCTGTGACTTTTGGGATCTGAGTTGACATGGGGGTGCCCAAGGAAAGAGAAGATACAAGAAAGAAAAGGAGAACCAAGTGCCCAGAGAAAGCCGCCAGGGCACCCCGCTGAATACCACCCACCCCTGGCCCCTGTCTGTTTTCACCATTCAGACCCTGAAGCCCAGCACTCAGAGCCTCAGCCCACCACTCTCCTCTTCTGATTTCTCTCCTCGGAGGAGATAAGGAGGACCCAAGGCCTCTCGGTGTGTTTTACATCAAAGGCCTCTGAAGGGTCCTGACAGGCTGGATGTCAGTGCTGTAAATAAACCATTAATCACGCTGCCATTTCAGGGACACACTTTTCCCAGAGGGCATGAACTTTCTCCAGGTCACTAATATAAACCACAGCTTCCCTGAGCCAATGAGGGAGGCAGAGTGGGGCGTCAGAACTCGGAGAGCAGTCTCCCTCATTTACACACCATTGTTCTCCTCTTAACCCCTCAGGCTGCAGGCCGTTGTTACAGTCCCAGCAGATTGCAAATGGTCAATTAAAAGGGGCATAGTTGAAGAGGATTAAACAAATGAAGTCACAGCGTCAGGGAGCATGTATACCACAGGGCGGCTGCTTTCACCTCTCCGAAACTCTCTAGTTCCAGATCAAGGGCCAAGAGAAGGGCCACAGGAACACAACGGGACATTAATGATTTTGCCACTGACTCAAAACAACACGTTTCTGGCGGACCACTGTGGTCTGAGTTCCAAGAATTCGAGCCCAGGGAAAAGGCATGAAATACCTTTCCAGAACAGTTTTTCCTCTGCACAAAAAAGTTAGGACCACCTGACCAATGGTTCCAACTTGGTCAACGTTACCCCCTGGAGGCCAAGTCTTGAGTGCAGTTTTATTCATTTACTGAGCTTCTCTTTCCTTCGGACTGGCACTGCTCTGGGCCCAGAGAAGAGACCGGTGAGGTCCCTGCTCTCCAGGAATTTACATTCTTGTTGGGTTAGGCAGCCAGTAAACAAACTAGATAAATTTAGATAGTGATAAAGCTCTAAAGAACATAAAACAGGAAGGTGGCGTCCCAGTGATGGAGGAGTGGCTATTTTAGTTGGAGTGGAAAGACGAGAGCTGTCATTTACCCAGCAACTGAACATGGTGAGAGGCACGAGGGGATTACCAAATAAATGGAAGGAGTGATGTTTCTGTTTGAAGGACCTTATGCTCAGCTGGGGCGGTGACATAAGTATGTAAGAGTTCAGAAGAAATTGTGAATATGCAAAACCTCCATGCAAACCTGGAAGGCTGAAGGTGGAGATACGGGACAGGAGGCGGTGATCAGGGCACGCTCGAGTGACGCAGGACAGGTTTCTCGGAGAAGATGAGTCTCAACACTTGGGAATACATTGTGCATCTGGGCTCTATCCAGGGAAAGAGGCCTAGGTCCTTCGCACGGAGCCACTGGAAACTGGAATCAGGATCTAGTCCAGGGCTGAGATCTCTAAGCTGAATTGTCAGACGGGAGATTAAAAGGTACCAGCCTGAGGTCAGAAAAAGAAATAATACTGTACTTCAAATAAATTCCAAGTGCCTTTCCCTGGCCTCCAAAGCACCGCCTGCCTCCTGACCTCATCTCCCACGTTGTCTCCCCTTCACAGCAGCCGGACTGGCCTCCCGCCAGCACTCAGCCGGGCTCATGCTGATCCGTGGGGACTTTAACACTGGCTGAGTCCCCTGCTCAGAAAGTGCCTCTGTCACATCCTCGCAGGCCTGGCTCCTTCTTGTTAATTAGGACTTGGCTCAGCTCTCTCCTCCCCTGTGAGGCCTTTGCTGAGCATCCTTCCCAATGTGGCCTCCTCCACCTTCTCAATCCCTCCCCACCACCTCACCCAGATATATTTCTTCAGACCACTTTCTGTCTGACAGTTTGTGTTCCCTTATTGCTTTATTTGTCTGTTGTCTGCTTTCCTTTCTCTGAAAACAAAGTTTGTTATGAGTAGGAAACTGTGTGCTTGTTTCCTGCTGCATCCTCATTGCTAAAATGCCACCTGGCACAGAGCTTAATAGACACTTGCTGAATTTATTAGTTTAGTGCCTACTCTGCACAAGGAGCCCTATTATGGGCTCGTTCCATAATAACATGACATCCACTTAATCCTCCCCACATGCTCTGCCATACTTAGTGTCATGCTCACTTTACAGATGAGGAAACCGAGGCTCAGGAAAGATAGTTGTCTTCTGCAACATGGTGCAGCTAGCATGCAGCGTCTGGACCCAATCTGTCTAACCCTAAAGTCTATGTCTTCTCTACTTTTCTCCCTTCTTCCTAAGGGGAAAAGAGGAAATGAAATCAGGAGTCTAAGGGGTACATATCAGGTTAAGATTCTCCTGCCACAGTTAGGAACCTGGGCAAGTCAGTCCAGTTGTCCAGTGAAGACCAGGAACACCCAGGGTCAGGGCCAGAACGAGTGAGGATAGCATCCCTGTTAACATTCAGGAGCCGAAACAGGGCAGGGCTGGGGGAGGAGGTCGCCAACAGAAAGATGAGTGGGAGCCTTCAAACGCCCTGCCGTGCAAGAGGTGTACAGCTAAGTCCACCTCTGAGTGTGCCTGCGCCTGTTGCCACCTTAATGCCCCTAACCCCCCAGAGCTCTGTTTGCTTTAACAGAGAACAAGCGAAGAGTGGAAGAAAGGCACGTTCAACACAGGTGTTTGGGTCACCGCAGCCAAAGTATCTTGCTCAAAGATAAAGAAAGAGAATTTAATTGTATATGATAAATAATCTGGTAAAGCAAGGCTGACCTGGGCCGACCTAGCCCAAAATATCCAAAAGAGGAAAAGGATATAAACCTCACTCCTGGCCAAGCTCCAACCCATAGAAATGGTTCCTAAGAAAGGCTCTGAAGGTCGGTGGGTCCTGGGAGCTAACAGTGGTGTGTTCACTCACCACGTCTGCAGCGGCGATGGTGGTGGCAGGAGTGCCCTGAGTGCGGTGTACTTGCTCTCCCCGCTGCAGAATTGCACTTGGCTTCCGTGTGAGCTTGATGTCATGAAATGACACAGATGGCACTGATCCTCAGTTTTCAGGCTTAGGCCAGCCACCAACATTACACAGAAATGTAGGTACTGACCATCTTGATGCCTTGAACTGAAAGGGTGACAACAGCTACATGTGCTGAGTGTTTATTATGAGCCTGGCATTGCAAGGCAGTTTATATTACCCTCATCTATAAGCACATATCATTAGCATTTCTATTTTACAGATGAGGACACTGAAGCTCAAAGAGAAGAAGAAAATCATCCCAAGTCACAAGGAGTGAAGCCAGGATTAAAAGTCAGATCATCAGATTCTACATCCAGTGTTCTTTATGCCTTACCTGTAGTTCCTAAACACCCATCCACACACCTAACACGGCTTTCACTGATTCATAACAAAATGAGAAAAATAAGGCCAATATCGTAATTGCCTTAATTCTACATCATCGTTTATTACACAAACGATTGTTTAATGATAAATCGGGGGAGAAGAAACACTATGGTAAGTGCACATGTTGATTAAAGAAATTAAGATGGATGGTGATTTCAATATTGCTCGTATATAGTAAGTCTTAGAATTGAGGAAATAAGGAACATGTCAGTGTAAGGTTCTATCATAACTTGGGAACTTGCATTTATTCTGAGCTCCTGTCATTCCTAGTTTGGGGTGGTTAGCTCTCTCATAAAATCAGGGGATTACAGCTTTAAAAAATTCTTAGTTGGCAAAAAATAAATACCAATAGTCTTCCCTGATCTCTTTTGCAATTTTGCTTTGACTACTTGAAAAACTCCAAATGTCTGAGAGTCAATGCTCCCCATACCACGGTGCCCTGCTCCCAGTCCCAGAGTCAGAGTCAGGGGGCTCGGGGTCGAACTCGGCCTACACAGGGCAGTAAATGATTGCAGAGGGTTGTGGCTTCACCCCCAAGGAATGTAAAATATTAACTGACAATATTTTAAGTAGGAGAATTTACATGCAGCTCTGGATGTCTGCCTTCTCTTTCAAATTCAGAAGATCTAAGAAGGAAACCCTGCCATTTACAGACAGTATGGGTGGACCTTGAGGGGATTAAGCTAAGTGAAATAAGTCAGAGCGAGAAAGACAAGTACTGTATGATCTCACATGTGGAATCTAAAAAATAAAAATGAAAAATAAAAACCCAAGTTCATAGAAACAGAGTAGAATGGTGGTTACCAGGAAATGGGGAGATGTTGGTCAAGGAATACAAACTTTCAGGCATAAGATGGATAAGTTCTGGGGATCTGATATTCAGCGTGAGGACTGTAATTAACAACATTTTATTATACAGATGGCCAATAGGTATATGAAAAGATGTTCAACATTACTATTCATCAGAGAATTGCACATTAAAACCACAATGAGATATCACCCACACCTGTCAGAATGTTATCGATAAATTAATAATCAAGTGTTGATCAGGATGTGGAGAAAAGGGAACCCTTGTGCACTGCTGGTGGGATTATAAACTGGTGCAGTCACTGTGGAAAACAGTATGGAGTTTCCTCAAAAAATTTAAAAATGGAACTGCCTTTTGACCCAGCAATTCAACTTCTGTGTATACATTCTAAAAAAATTCCAAAACACTAATTTGAAAAGATATATGCACCCCATGTTCACTGCAGCTTTGTTTACCATAGCCAAGATATGGAAGCAACCCAAGTGCCCACCAATAGATTAGTGAATTAAAAAGTGGTGGTATATATATATACAATAGAATATTGCTTGGTCATAAAAGAGAATGAAATCTTACCATTTGCAACAATACAGGTGGACCTAGAGGGTATTATGCTAAGTGAAATAAGTCGGAGAAAGACAAACGCCACACGATTTCACTAATATGTGGGATCTAAAGAAAAAAGTAAACAAACAAGCAAAAGAGGAGCGAACTCACAGATGTAGAGAACAAACTGAGGGTTGCCCTGAGGGCTGGGTGAAGGGATTTGGTACAGGTTGGTAGTTGCAAAATAGTCCCAGGCATGTAAAGTACAGCAGAAGAAGTACAGTCACTAATACAGGTTATGGCAAAAGTAGGTTTATAGTTTTGGGTACTAGGATTATTGGGAAAATCACTTCATAAATTATATAATTGTCTAACCACTGTACTGTACACCTAAAATTAATATAAAGTAATATTGAATACCAACTGTAATTGAAAATATTTTAAGTCATATGTTAAAAAATTATACACTATCATCATTAAACAAAACTTACACCATTGGAAAAAAAATAATACCGTATTATGTACTTGAAAGGTGTTAAGAGAGCAGCTCTTAAATATTCTTACCCCCCCCACCCCACACACACACTGTAATCATGTGAGGGGATGAATGTGTTAACTAACTTTATTTTGGGAAGCATTTCACAACACATTTGTATATTGAACCATCATGTTGTACACCTTGAACTTACAGTTATATGTCAGTAGTCTCTCCATAAGGCTGGGAAAAGAAATACGATTCCACAGATCTAGTTACGCTGGTCTGACTCTCCCCCGTGGAATGTGGGGCTGGATGGGTACTGCTCCCTGTTGGAGAGGTGTGCTGTCTAGCTGATCACCGCCTCTTCTGTGTCCTACTGTATGACATCTGGGTAGATTGCTACAGTCATGGCCCTCGGGGCCCATGCTCTTTCATTGTCATCTTCCGCACTCCCAGGACTCTGGGCTTGCCTGTGTGCCTCACTTTGGTCAATAGAACAATAAACAATAACAAATAGAAACCAAAGCAGAAGCTTGAAAAGTTCTTGCTCCTGGGGGCTGGTCTTCTCTGGCTGCTGAGACCCCAAGGTCACCATGACAACAGACCTGGTTAACCTGCTGGACAGGTGATGAGGAGAAAGAACTGAAGCACTGGCCAGCAACCCAGCCTTCCCCCAGACAGCGAGGCCATTCTGGACTACCCAGCCCCAGCTGGGCCACACCGACTGCAGTCACGTGAGTGAGCCCAACTCAAATTCTACTGCTACACTGCTGAATTTTGAGGCATTTTGGTATGCTAACCGATGGCACACTCTTGGCCCCACCCATTCACCTTAACATCTGGACTATAAAAGAATTTGAGGCTGTGACTCCTACCCTACCTAACAAAACAGAAACAAACTCATAAATACAGAGAACAAATTGATAGTTGCCAAATGGGAGGGAGTTGGGGGCTCAGAGGAAAAAAGGGATTAAGAAGCACAAATTGCCAGTCAGAAAAATAGTCACAGGGATGTAAAGTACAGCATAGGGAATATAGTCAATAATATTGTAATAACTGCGTATGATGTCAGATGGGTATTTGATTGGGTGAGCACTTTGTAAGGTATATAAATGTCTAATCACTGTGTTGTACACCTGAAAGTAATATAATATTGCATGTCAACTGTAACTGAAAATAAATAAATAAAGTATATTGAAAACCCTTCCCACATATGTACATACTCACACACACACTCACTCGCACACACTATATACATATTAAGGCATTTGGTTATTAAATGGAGCAGGAAATTTAAGTCACTCGATCTACCCCCCCAACAGCATCTGGCACGAAGTTGGCCTTTAATAAATATCTTTTGAACTAATAGATGAATTCACAGATGTTTCCTTTAGTAACTTAATTTAAGAGGTAGTCTAGAGGCGGTTACCACCTCAAGGACGTTGGCGCCAGCAGGGTCTCCGAGGTAGTCTCCAGGTAGCACTAAGGGTCACCAAACACCCGTTCCAGCCAGCCCGCTGGCTTCCCACTGCTGCATCTGCTAAACTAGTTTTGAAAAATCAGCACATGTGAACCAACTCAACGTGGACTGAGGTTTGACAAGACCGATAATAACAACCTATTTGTCACTTGCGCTTAGCCTTCCACTGGTGTTGACAGAGGTCTAAATGGCAAGGGGACTTGCCTCCGAAGGATGGAGGAAATATGATGTAGCTGTGGTGTCAGCTGAAGAACAGCCAAGAGGAGAGCTGGATCCTATTTACCTGCTGAGTGGGCTGTGACTGTTATTTTTCAGGGGATTAGAAAGAGGAACGCCATGTGACGGAAACACGGAATACTCTGAACACCCTGAAGTGAACACGTATCACCCTTGTTTTACCGTAAGAAGTGTTCAGCAGAGTAAGCTGCCTCCCGCCTTTTCAGGTTTTCTTGCTCGTTCTTCTTTCTGTCTTGAAAAAAAGGGGATGTTTATTTAATCAAAAAACATCTTTTCAATTGATTAAAACACCAGGGCAGACAGCAACCTGGACACCGTAACAATCGGGAAAGCAACTTGGAACCACAAAAGTGGACTTCCGAGATGTCAGAGCAACAGCCTGCTTCTTAATTAATGTGACTGAATAATTCAACCAGTCTGTCTAAAATTCGGTTTGCTCATCTGCAAGACGGCGGGAATAATATCCGCTCTGCCCACTTCATATGGGTTTCAAGAAGATTAAATGAGAGGACGTAAAAGTGAAGATGGCATTCAAACGTTAATGATTATAGAATAAAAATAGTAATGATTATTAGGCACAAATACAGGAAGAGAAACAAATCCGTGCAAGACCCCCCTGCAAAGACGCTACGGCCCAGCCGATGGCCAGCACCGCACAGCGGGCCCAGGAACCCCAGCACCAAACCATCACGCAGACAACAGGAAGGAATCAGGACCAAATCAACATGGTGGGATCAGAGGCAGAAGGTGTGAGATGGGCAGGGAGTAGACATATTAGACAGTATGGGGACACAGCGCCATGGGGAGGGCTGAGCGGAGGGCAAGGTGTTGAGCAGGCAGCTGCTGGTTTTGCCTGCCCAGCATCTGTTCCTGGCTTTCCTGTGAGGATCTCCCTTCCCTTGTTGCACGGGCCTTGCCCCCAGCCTGACCAAGAGCTTCCCCTGTGACTGCACCTATTGCAACTGGGTTCTCTTTCCTGGAATAAAAATTTTTACAGTGACACAAGGGTGGGAAATATTTGGAGCAAATATATTCCTTAGAAGCATCTTAAAAAAAACCATTCATGTGTCCTGCAACCTAATCTCCAAGGCTAGCTTGTTTGCAGTATTTTCTGAAGCTTAATTGGTCAAATTCTTCCTTGATTTCATGAACCACTTAGGATTCTTTCAGGATTCCCCCTCCCTCCCTCCCTTCAATTCTTTTTCTTCCTTCCTTCCTTCCTTCCTTCCTTCCTTCCTTCCTTCCTTCCTCCCTCCCTCCCTCCCTTCCTCCTTGCCTCCCTCCCTCCTTCCTTTTTCTTTTGCTTAAGTTAGCCAAATAACCAGAGTCCATTCCCAGTGCAGAGGAGGGGGGACCCCAAAAAATCCTGTATTTATTTAAAATTGTGTATTTATTCTTATGTATTTATGCTTCAGTCACCTTTAAAGTACTCTCCATTTGATGCAATACAGCTATCAAGACTTTTTTCCACACCTCAACACAGTTTCTAAACTCATTGATTTTGATGCCTTGTAGTGCTTCTGCCATTTTTTGTTTCACATCTTCCACATCGGCAAAACATTTCCCTTTGGTGACCTTTTTTATCCAGGGAAACAAAAAAAAGTCACTTGGGGTAAGATCAGGTGACCAGGGAGGATGGGGCACAGGGCCATGCCATTTTTGGTCAAAAACTACTGAACACTCAGCACAGCGTGGGCAGGTGAACTCATAAATCAGCCATCATGAAATGGGTAAATGCATTGAAAGACTCTTCAAAAAAATTCACTGATGCCAAACGCAGCCTCTCACAACAACACCAGCTGGCACACTGATACAGATGGGTTCCTAGATCACTCACCTAGTGGGGGAAGCCTGTACTACCAGGGACCGACCCTCCAGAAGATAATTCTGGGTTTTTTGGGTCCTCCTTCATAAAAATAATAAACAAATGCAAATGATCAAGGCATCTACCTAAGATCTAGGTTCAGAGACAGGGGTAGGTGACTTACACACGTGTTGCTCTTGGCAGCATTGACTTTCTCCTCACCCGTCCTACCCTGCTCGTTTCTATGAGTTTTCTGACACAATCTGAGAAAATTTTTGGAACAGAGAGGTATGGAAAAGAGGGGGGCACAGAGTGAACCCAGGGCTTACAGCAAAGCTGTTACCAGATGTAAGATGGCGCTAAGCAATGACTCTCCCTCCTATCTAGCAGTGCAGGCCAAATTGTCATCAGAACGTCACAACTAATTTTATTTCCCACAACCTTAAGGGAATCTGAGAAAACCACAGTGAAGGAAATGAGAAAGCATGTGTGTGGCTACGGGGCTGCCAGGGCTGAGAGCCTCGCTCTGCCTCTTGGAGTCAGTGTGGTCTTGGGAAAGTGACTTAACCCCTCTGCTCCACTTTACCCCTACTGTAAAATTAAGACGATAAAACGTGTCCGTATCTCCTAGAGTTATTATGAGGATAAAATAATTTGATATTTATAATGAGCCTAAAATCCTGCTTGACCCATAGCAAGAGCTGTGTAAGGGTTTGTTACAATAAATAATCCATGTTTCCCCTAAGGAAGGGTTGGGAACTTGAGGTGGCTTAGTCCAGAGAGTATGTCTTTCAAAAACACAAAAAGCCCCTCAAGAAGAAATATGAACTTTGCTAAGCTAAACACATGCCATTCGACACTGAGAAAAGGATCAAAGTTAATCAGCAAACAGGTCCTTGTGTCATGGTTGCTTGGGGTCAGTTGTATCAGTTGACCCTTATTTATTTTGTCTGAGAAGAGGAGGATGCGGCTCCCCCACAGGTAATGAGGCATTGGTCCAGTGGCCCATGCAAAGACCAACTATCTTAAAACACAGAGTACAGCCCCACTCCCTCAGCTGTTGGGACACTGTGTGTTAGTCATTTTTTGTGGTCCTTGGTAGAGTCATGCATACCTAGAGGGCGCCATCCTTCTCACTCTTTGCCATCTGAGCCACTCCCACCCCCACCCTTTTCCCTTGGTGACGGTCACACAGGGGAAAATGCAGAGAGCTCAGCTGCTGGGAAAATCACAGTGGCTCAAGGACACACCTCCTTTCCCAAGGACCCCACGCTGCAGCCGTCACCCAAGGATGGAAAGTCCCAGCCAGTTCAGGCTCTCTGGTTTTTGGTGGCATATTCTAGCCCCCTGCTCAATGAAGATGAATTGTAGCACCAGAGCCAGAGATGGGAAATTAAAAACGGGGACTATCAACAGTGCTCTGAGAGAGGATCAAGAGAAACACTAAAGCTAGAATTGCTCTTGGCATCAGCTCCCAGGTAATTGTCCCTGTTTGGCCAGAAGTATTTGTGGTTCTGGCTGTCAGCAGTTACTTCTTACTTCTCCATCTGATGGTTTTTCCTGACCCACTTGCTGAAAGATGCTTGGGCAGAAAATCTTTCCACCGACTTAGATGCTGAAGTGGGGGATGTGCGAGTGGTAGGACCAACAGAGGACTTCCATTCCTCACCCTGGTCCATGCTGTGTCTTTAGAACAATCCCATTTCCCAGTGCCCATGGGCCTCACTGGCCATGCCTGCCCACCCGGTCAGTCTTCAATTCCCCCATATTCCTCTCTCAAAATGTCTTTCATTTGCTTTCCATCCCTGGCCACTGCACATTCCCTGGTGTTTGTTATTTTAAGGCCTTCATAGGTCCCAGGCATTCTCACTTTTGGATGAGAATGCCCCATGTCGAAGCAGGCATCCAAAACTGCATCCATATCCATCAGTGACTGTGAGTTCCGTGTTATAACAGATGAATTGAGTTGTTGTTGACAAGTTGATATATGACTACTTTTTATAGTAATCATTTTGGTTGTAACTTTTAATTGTAATTTTGCAGCTTTATATTTTAGAGCCAAAATTTTTTTCAAAAGTGAAACACTTCCATTGGCTTTGAGAATCTCATAGGCCCTAGACACTGTGCCCGTCCTTCAAACCAGCGGCGGCAGCTAAAAAGCCAAAAAAAAAGAAAAGAAAAAAGAAAAAAACCCAAAGTCATCCATGTGATAACGATAACGATGAACAGGAGGGAGAAGAGAACCATTGTACCAGCTTGTGTTACATGTACCATATACTATTTCTAATCTTCACAATAATCCCATGAGGTGCATGTAATTATCCTCTTCTTACAGTTTAGGCTCAGAAAAAATTGATCAATTTGATTCTAGTCACACAGTTTCTAGTGGCTGAGACAGATGAGATTTGAACCTGTTTAACCCCAGAGTCTTCATTCCTTCCATTTTGGTATCCCATTATTGACTCTTTCTTTTTTCCCCCTCTTCTCCAAGCCCTGCTCATGGCCTCCAAATTTAAGACAGGGCTGTTCTCTTACTCGTGTCTTTTCAGCACTGATTGCACCATTTCTGGTTGGGGAAGGCTATGTTTTTAAACATATTTTTGCATTCTAACTGCCTCTGTCTTTCTATGTCTGATTGAGGCAAACTATGGCCACAGTTGTATATAATTAGTTAACTTCACTCACTGTCTCTTGTGTTTACATTTCCCTGCCCAATTCTAAATGACAAATGGTTATCCAAAGCCATGGGTTTGACCCTAGATGACCCCACGTTTCATTGCCTTCATCCCTGTGCATGGGTCAGCACTCAGAGACTCCCACAGTTCTAGCTCAGCTGGTAATTGATTTCCATGTGGAGTCACAGACCAGTTGGCAGAGCTGGGCCATTGCGTGCAGTGGCAGCACGGGCAGGAGGTAGCCTATGGTAGCCCCTGTTTCAGAGCAGGTCCACCAGAATATTCACTTTGAAGTCCTGTACTTAAGGGACCTTGCCTACCCAATGCAAGGATGTATGCTGACTACTAATGATTCACATCCCAAAGTTCCCAGACTTCTCCTGAAAGAAGGAATTCAATGAGCGCTTTCCAAACCACAGAACAAGAGTTTCCCCAGTTTTCTTCCCAACCTTTTGTTTGGCTTCTGAGCTAGCTGATGCCAATCAAATGTCAAGAAATGAAGAATAGTGTCTAGTATCTGTTTTCCATCTAGTGGTGTGTTTATTTATGGACCATTAATACCTTCACTTTAAGAGTTGTTAATGTATCAAGACAATGTTTGTTCAAGCTCAGTAAAGTGTAGTGAAAAGGGAAGGGTTCTAGATAAGAAGTTTGAAGAGTTGGGTCTTAGACCCAGATCTGCTTCTCACTGGAAATGTACCTTTGGTCTCAGTTTCTTCTTTTGAGAAATAAGAATAGGAAGGAGAAGAATAAAAAGAGAAAAAAACAGGAGAAGGAGATAGGGAGGAAGAGAGGGAAGAAAATAGAAAGGAAGAAAATATAACTACAAAATATAGTCTGTTCAGAAGGTATCCAGCCATTTAATATAAAAAAGAGACATTTATTGAAGAAGATACAAGATACAAGAAACATTGTACATAGGACAATGACACTTCTGTCCCCTTCAGAGTAGGCACTTTGGGACTTCACACAGTTCTCCCAGTTGCCATCAGCAGCCCCATTGTATTTCCCTGAATCTCACTGATGGTCTGAAATCTCATCCCTTTCAAAGATGATTTTAGTTTTGAGAAAAGGCAGAAGTCACAGGGCACCAAATCTGGGCTCTAAGGGGGCTGAGTCACCTGGGTGATTTGATGTTTCACAAAAAAACTGCATGAGATGTGGTGCATGAGCAGGTGCATTGTCATGACGAAGCTGCCAATCACCAGTTGCCCATCCATACCTGTGGCCTTCTGAATCATCTGAATAGTTTCCGCAGAGGAATACTCAAGCTTAATGCAAAATTTGATGCAGATTCATGCTCTAGTCATTTTGAATGCGACTGCCACACAGTACACATGCCCAGTTTACACCTATCTACCACCCCCACTGACTAGTACAGCGAAGTCATCATTGTTCATATATGCACATTACAGTTCACTCTCCTTGGCTGCCAGTTTACATCGATGTCACACAAATGATTCTCACTATATTAACAATGGCTGGACTTTTCTGGACAGACTATATACATAAATACGTGTGTATATATATGACTATATATATATATATATACACACACACACACACACACACACACACACACACACACATAGTTAGAGAGAGAGAGAAGGCAGTTGGACTGGATAAATGATTTCAAAATTCCCTTCCAGTTTCCTACTTTATGTATCTCAAGGCTATGTTATTAGATGAATTAACATTTTAAATTTTGGGCAGATTGGGGGGCTTGCAGCCTATGTTGTTCAGTCTCGCCTACTGGGTGAGGGTTCCCTGGAGGAACCCAAGAGGGAAACTTAAAGCCAAGCAACATGGACATTTTGAAGTGTGAGATCCTCTGAAGTAGCAGCTGGTGGAGGACCAGAACCTGTTGGTGCTATTATGAATAATATTTGAAATCTCCAAAATCCCTTCTTTGGATCGTTGGCAGTGAAACTCACCTTATTATATTTTGCCAAGTTGCAGATCGATGATAAGTGAGGACTTACTTTATTTGAAAATAGCTACAAAAAAAAAAAAAGAGGAGAGTGATCATCTTTAAGGGAGATCAAGATGGCGGAGTGAATGGAAGTCACACTGACCTCCTCCCAGGACCAATCAGGAATTACAACTAAATTGTGGAGAAATCACCCAGAACAAACAACTGAACAATAGCAAGAGAGAAGCCTTATAACCTCAAATAGACAGAAGAATCAGTTTCAGCACAACCTGGCTGGTAAGGAGTGTGGCAGAGACTCAAGAAGACTGGCTGGGCACCCTCAGATTGCAGCACCAGAGGGACATCTAACGGGCCAGTCAGATACCCCTGAGAAGAGCGGGGCTAAACCATAAGCGGGGCTCCCCAGCCTACGGCACCAGAGCCCAAAAAGTACACAGGAGACAGCCAGCTGCAGAAAGCGTTAGGGCTGCTCTCTGCCACAGACAGGCGGCTGGAGACTGAAAGAGCTGTTTAAAGGGCCAACGCATAAATGTTCATCTGCGGCCTCTTACCCTGGGCTCTGGCAAACTAAGGGCAGAGTGGGCTAGAGATGCCTGAGGAGAGACTGGAGACGGAGTTTTTCGGGAGAGAACTGAGAGAGTAGCAGCCGGGATCCTGGTGCTGAATCATCCCCCGTAAGGCAGCAGCCATAGAGCTCACACAGACCATTCCCCTCTGAGCAGCAGCAGCCTGAGGGGAAACATTAGCCCCACCCCCAGGAGGGATTCTGCCCCTCCCTATGATGCTTAAACCTGACTGCTGAGCACAGAGTGACTAGATTAACAACTGAAGGAGACAGCCACAGACAGTAGATCCCTAGAAGTCTCAAACAGGCTGCCTAAGGTCAGATGCGGGCATCATCTGACATCACCAGAGGTGAATCCAGAAAGAAAAAACAGCAGTAAATACTAGAAGCCACCGAGACAAAATCCACTGTGGTCTTCTCCATGATTTGCGATATTTTCCTTACTGCATAGTTTTTTAACATTCATTTCTTGTCTATCAAGTTGGTGCCTTTTAAGTCACTGGGTTTTATACTATAGTTTATTTCTTTCCTATCTTATAATAGTCTTAATCACTTTACAGCCTTATTAACACTGGTTCATTTTCTGTTGATAGTGGGATTGCAGGGGGCAGCTATTTTGCGGTCATGGGTTTGTTTCCTGAGCTTTGTGGTTTTGCTCTGGCAGCCAAATAATGGGAAGACAAAGAAACAACCCACAATTGAAGGGAAAGGAGGGATCCTCAGAAAGACAACTAAATGAAATAGAAGCAAGGAAACTATCAGATATTGAGTTCAAAACAATGGTTATAGGGGAGCTCAGTGAACTCAGTGAGCTCAGTGAGAATTACAAAAAACTACAGGGAAACTATGAGGAACTTACTGCCAACTACATCAGCGTGAAAAAGGACATAGACACTATCAACAAGAACCAAGAGGAAATGAAGAATGCAATTTCTGAATTGAAGAACACAGTAGAAAGAATCAAAAGCAGGCTAGATGAAGCAGAGGACTGAATCAGCAAGCTGGAGGACATGGTAGAAAAAAGCTCCCAGGAAGAGCCCTAGCTGGTGTGGCTCAGTGGATTGAGTGCCAGCCTGCAAGCCAAAGGGTTGCTGGTTTGGTCCCTGGTCAGGGGCACATGCCTGGGTTGTGGGCCAGGTTCCTGGTGGGGGATGTGCAAGAGGTGACCACACATTGATCTTTCTTTCCCTCTCCTTCTCTCTCCCTTCCCCTCTCTAAAAATAAATAAAATCTCTTAAAAAAAAAAAAACTCCCAGAAAGAACAAGAAAATGAAAAAAGGCTCAAAAAGAATGAAGTGGGGTTAAGGAAATGCAGAACAACATGAAAAGTAATAATATCTGTATAATAGGAATACCAGACTGAGAAGAAGAGGAGCAAAGGACAGAAAACCTGTTTGCAGTAATGATGGAAAGTAATGATGGAAAACTTCCCTAATTTGAGGAGAGAAAAAGCCACACAAGTCCAGGAAGCACAGAGGGTCCCAATCAAGAGGAACCCAAAGAGACCTACTCCAAGACACATCATAATTAAAATGGCAGATATCAAAGACAAAGAGAGAATCTTAAAGGCAGCAAGGGAGAAACAGGAAGTAATTTACAAGGGAGCACTGATAAGGCTAGCAGCTGACTTCTCCACAGAAACGCTACAAGCCAGAAGGGAATGGCAAGAAATATTCCAAGTAATGAAAAGCAAAGGCCTGCAACCAAGACTACTCTACCCAGCAAGGCTCTCAATTAAAATTCAAGGCAAAATAAGGAGCTTCCCAGACAAAAGAAGACTTAAAGAATACACCTCTACCAAACCAGCATTGCAAGATATGCTAAAGGGACTGCTTTAAGAAGATGAAGAAAAAGAGAGACAGAGAAACACAAGTACAAAGGGAAAAAATGAATAAGTACCTATCAATAATAACTTTAAATGTAAATGGATGAAATGCTCCAATTAAAAGACACAGAGTAGCTGAATGGGTAAGAAAACAGAACCCACAGATATGCTTCCTATGAGACACTCGCCTCAGAACAAAAGACCTACACAGACTGAAAGTAAAGGGTTGGAAAAAGAATATTCCAAGAAAATGGACAGGAAAAAAAAGCCAGGGTAGCAATACTTATAACAGACAAAATAGACTTCAAAACAAAGGCCATAAAAAGAGACCCAGAAGGATGCTTCATAATACTCAAAGGAACAATCCATCAAGAAGACATAAACATTGTAAACCTATATGCATCCAACATAGGAGTGCCCAAATGTATAAGAAAAATCCTGGAGGACTTCAAGGAAGATATGGACACACTTATAGCAGGGGATTTTAACACCCCACTGTCAACAATGGATAGATCATCCAAACAAAATATCCACAAAGGTATTGTGGAACTGAATGACACTTTAGCTCAAATGGACCTAACTGATGATATATATAGAACCTTCCATCCCAAAGAAACAAACTAAACATTCTTTTCAAAAGCACATGGAACATTTTCAAAGACGGACCACATGATAGGACACAAAACAAGCCTCAACAAATTTAAGAAAACTGAAATCATATTAAGCATTTTCTCAATCTACGAGGGCTTACAACTAGAAACCATCCTCAAGGAAAAAACTCAAAAACATTCAGACTCATGGAGGCTGAATAGCATGCTGTTAAACAATGAATGGGTCAGTAATGACATCAAAGAAGAAATCAAAAAGTTTCTGGAAACAAATGAAAATGAACATACAACAGTCCAATACCTATGGGACACAGCAAAGGCAGTCCTGAGAGGAAAGCTTGTAGCAATACAGGCCAACCTGAAAAAGACAGAAACATTTCAAATAAACAATGAATCCTACATCTACAAGAACTAGAGAAACAACAATAAACAAAGTCCAGAGTGAACAGAAGAAAAGAAATGATCAAGATCAGAGCAGAATTGAATGACAAAGAGACTGAAAGAACAATTCAAAAGAACAATAAAGCCAGGAGCTGGTTCTTTGAAAAGATAAACAAAATCGACAAGCCTTTAAGCAGACTCATCAAGAAAAAAGGAGAGAGGACTCAAATAAACAAAATCAGAAATGAAAGAGGAGAAATTACAACTGATACCACAGAGACAAAGGATTGTAAGAAATTACTACGAACAACTATATGCCAAGAAATTTGAAAATCTGGGTGAAATGGAGAAATTTCTAGAAAAATATTATTTTCCAAAACTGAATGAAGAAGCAGCAGAAAACCTGAAAAGACTGATAACAGCTGGTGAAAATGAAGCAGTAATCAAAAAAGTCCAGGCACACAAGAGCCCTAGACCAGATGGTTTCACAGGAGAATTTTACAAAACATTTCAGAAAGAGCTAACCCCTGTCCTTCTCAAACTATTCCAAAACATCCAAGAAAAGAGAAGACTCTGAAGCTCTTTTTATGAGGCCAGCATCATCCTAATCCCAAAACCAGATAAAGACACAACAAAGAAAGAAAACTACAGGCCAATATCACTGATGAACACAGACACTAAAATCCCAACAAAATATTGGCAAACCGCATCCAGCAATATATTAAAAAGATCATACACCATGATTAAGCAGGATTCATCCCAGGGATACAAGGATGTTACAATATTTGCAAATCAATAAACGTAATACATCATATAAACAAACAGCAAGACAGAAATCACATGATCATATCAATAGATGTGGAAAAAGCATTTGATAAGGTACAGCACCCATTTATGATAAAAACACTCAGCAAAGTGGGAATAAAGGGGGCATACCTCAACATAATAAAGGCTATATATGAGAAACCTACATCAACATTCTACTGAATGGGCAAAAACTAAAAGCTTTCCCACTAAATCAGGAACAAGACAAGGATGTCCACTTTCATCACCTCTATTCAACATAGTGTAAGAAGTCCTAGCTGCAGCCATCAGACAAGAAAAAGAAATAAAAGGCATCCAAATTGGAAAGGAGGAAGTAAACTGTCATTGTTTGCAGGTGACATGATAGTGTACATAGAAAACCCTATAGATTCCACCAAAAAACTATTCAACCTAATGAATGAATTTGGCAAAACAGCAGCATACAAAGTCAATATTCAGAAATCAAAGGCATTTGTGTACAACAACAATGAAATATCAGAAGCAGAAATCAGGGAAAAAATCCCATTTACTAT